>OX632366.1:22478647-22531147 GCA_951751655.1 Ophion costatus | reverse complement strand
ACCCTCCTTATGACGACGCCGCCACCACCTCGAAAGCTCTAGATTACCTACCCCTTATAAGCGCTCGTGTTGCCCATTTATTACCACAACTGCGACAACCATGCGAGACCACCTTCACTCTCTTCCTCGCTCCTTCGCGAAGCTTTCACTATATGTTGTATATGGGGTAGGTGTGTGTGTATAGTAAGTTGTACAACCTCGTGGAAAAGGTACCACGGAGATTAGCTTGTCGGTGTTCAGATTAGAGAAACATGGTGAGGAAAATAGCCGAGATCTTAGAGATTTACTTGTTCATCTATGGACGGTAAAAGTTCAATTTATCAACTAGTAGGCGGGGACTTCGATGCTTTGGCGATTTGCGTAGATCTTTGTTTCTCCTGTCGCCATCTAGCGCGCGGTCGGATCCTCACATTTCACCGTATTCAGCTAGTTTATTGGTTATGTGTTGGGATGTTGAATAAGTTCTCGCTGTTTTTTCGTGATAATTGATGCTTCACTCTAAATGCTTCCTAATGCTTTCCAACGTTTCGAAACTGTTGTGTGATCAACTTCTAACGATTCTGCAGGTTCAGCTGGCGTCTGAGGTGAGTCTTCACGAATGCCACCGATTCAACACATCAAAATCATTATTTTTGAAGCGTCTAAAGCTATCTCTGCACGCTGTTTCCAGAGCATGGTCGCCGTAAGTCTCAACCGGAATCATGTGGGCTTCAGCTGCAGATTGTTTTCGTATGAATTGGTGCAGTAACCGAATGTCAAGCTTGATTATAGTCCTTCTTTATAGATGCGTTACCCAGTGCCGGATTTGTACTTTTCTTAAGTGTAGGCCACGTGACTTGGTGCCGCCCCTCCTATCTTAATCACTTGTATTTACCTAGGCCTTTCTAGGTGCTTTCGAAATCCGCCGTCCCCTAAAGTCTGCCGCCCCTAGGCAGCTGCCTATACCTCCCATTCGCAAATCCAGAACCGGCCTTACCGTCTTAACCTACACGCGCGCAGTTCTGATAACGCCATCTGTTGGAAAACAGCGACAACTTATTCAACGTCCTAATCCAACGTTGAATTTGAGTAAGCATACGCGACAATTCCTACCAACCATACGCATGCATAACGTTTTATACATTCGCCGAGTAACTTGGAAAGAGCTTCAACTACTTTGTCGGCGCCTCGCTACAAAACTCGGCACAGGTCTCCGAACCAAGCCGGAAAACTAAAACTCTCCTCCGCACGTTTTTTCCTCTGCCCTGGAGGTTCTTCTCGGGCGAGATGTGCTCCGCCCGCCACCTTCGTCCGTAACGATACAAAGCTCGACACGAAGCGAGCGGGTAGGGGTAACTGTTGAAGGAGGTAGACAAAGACAGGGTCGAGGGGGCGAGAAAAAGTGCGCGGAGTACGGTCGATGAAACGTTTCCTCGGGGACCGTTGGTCGGTGCCCTGGCACGGGATGATCCTCCATCCGGAAAAGAGAAAAGTCCGCGCGAAGATGGCGTTCGCTCTTGTAAAGTTTTTCGTACACGAGGGTGGGTCGGATAGCGGGCGAAGAAGGGCAGGGGAAGATCACCAGCCGCGGACAAAAAAGTCTCATCCACCCTAGCTTCACTTTATTTCCGCTCTTTCGCCATCTCTCGCGCGGCAGGGGGGGGGGTGCATGATACGAGAGTTAAACGAAAGAGATGCATGGGAAATAAGGTGGGTTGATCCAAAGTGACCAGGTGGTGGAGTGCAGGGAAAGGGCGAGAATAAGGTCGTCGAAGGGATCTTCGTGGCAAAATGCAGACAACGAAAGACAGAGATAAAGAGAGAACAGGAAACAGGAAGACTGTCTGCCACGGTTGACGGGTGGTTGCTTCATCTCTGTTCTCGGTCGTTTGTTTCCAATTTGTTGGTACGGGGCCGGGGGATGGCGGATTCGAGGGAAGGGAGGTGAAAAAACGGATACAACCGGCGGGATCAGAATGGAGCTGAGGGTGGGCGAAAGGATAAGAGGGAAGGGAAAAGAAGATGAGGCCGCGAGGGAAACAACGGCGAGGGAGAGTCGCGCGAGAGGCAACCACCACCCCTACCGCACAAGAGATCAAGAGTGAGCATTGTGCCGGGAAGCGAATGGAGCGGGAGGGAAGAGGCGAAGAGTCAGGAGGATACAGCTCGAAGGAGGGTGAAATAATAACAATAATCATATTTCCCGGCAACATGGCCGCTATGAAAAGGATAGTTGGGTTGGCTGAATAGCGAGGTGAAGGCAGCGCGAGCAGGGAGGTGGGAGGGTAGTTGGCTATGATGCGGGATGAGGACGAGTAGAACGATATGGATGGCGTTGCGGGGCGGGAGGGAGGGGGGGGGGGGGGGGGGGGGGTTGCGCGGCAGAAATGCAGGATGCCAGGGGGAGTTCAGGACTGCTCTCACCCTCTTTCCATAACGCGGATGAAGAACGTGCTTTCTGTGCCGCGCGAAAGAGAGGGCGAACTCTACTCTCGGCGCGTAACGCCGATGGTGGGGCACGAATGGGTGGGTTATCATAATATTACAAACCACCGCCGCAGGGCCCCTATATACAACACCCCATATACACGTACTAAGTCCGGACGCGCAATTCGCGCGAATTACCACATCCGGCAATTGTCGCGTCGGCTGCTCGTTTCGGTTATACGACCACTGCGGAAATACAAAGAGGGGGGCGGGAGGGAGAGAGAGAGAAGGAAAGGGGTGAGATGCATGGAGCCAGAACGAGCAAAAGAGACGGGATAACGGAAGAGTTTCTGTAGGTTGCCTTGCACTCCTATGGACCCTATACACGCGTGTACAGAGTGGTACACAATGAAATCGACACGGCAACACAATTTGACTTGTCCGCGAGCGACATCCGTATAAAGTATCGATGGAATTCGTCGAAAGGACTGTGAAGGTACAATTTAATAAAGTTATACAGCCAGAAATGTCACGTGGATCCAATGTTCTAAGGAAGGGTACCTTCAGGCGAGGAAAAAGTCGCTTATTTTCATGATTTTTTTTTTAAGGATGTTGAGTCCCTATGTTAATATTAATTGTTCGATAAATAGCTTCTTAATCGTCATGAAATTTTTACACGACCTCCTGAATACTTCATGTAAAAACATACCAAATTTTCAGAATTCTATCATCATTACTTCAACCTCCTTAAGGGTTGAAATAAAAAATGATAAGAAAATTCTGAAAATTTGGTGTGTTTTTGTATGAAGTATTTAAGAGGTCGTGTTAAAATTTCACGACGATTAGGGAGCTCGTTATTAAAAAATTGACATTTTGTTAAGAACAATTTTTAAAAGAAATAAAAAAAATGTATCAATAAACTTCGTTTTGTTTCCGTTGCTTTCAGTATGTTGTAGATATTATAAAATTGAGAGGTCAAAAAAAAACTTATTGCATAGTTACATTAGTTTCCATAAAACAACATTTAATTTGTGAATGTTAAGGGAGCTTTCGAGTGTAAAATTTTCAAAAAATCGATTTTTTTTTTGCTTTATCGAATAGTATACACTCTTCCGAATATTCCCTGAAATTTTCATGCCGAAATTCAGATTATTTCGGTTACTGTACAGCATTTCTTGGAAGAAGGCAACGGAGCGCTACAGCTACAGCGAAACTTTGAACGCGTTTTTCTCGAAACAGCATTTTTCAAAACGGTGTCCAACTTGGAGGGCAGAGTTTTAAAGCTATCGAGTTGAATTTTTTACACAATATTCTTAACGTCATTGTTTATCGTGCTATGGAAGCTTTTTTTTTTTTTGACATCTTCCTATTTTTTTGTAAAAAAAACTGCCAAAAAAAATGCTAAAATCGATACTTTTTGTTCAAACCGGCGCCATTTTTGCAAAAAAAAAAAAAAAAAAGCCTCCATAGCACGAAAGCCAATTATATACCGATCAATAATCTTTTTGTGTTTTTTGTTTCAGATCAAAATTGTGACCCTCAACGTGGACACCACATCCAAGTGCATTTTCTGCAACAATTGTTTCATCATTTTTATAGATATTAATTAATAAATAAATCGATCTTTAAAAAATTGTTTTGTATTCTTCAATACCCAATTAATATACAAAAAAAAACCAGACCGATTAGATTATTTTTTCTTTAAAAAAAAAAATCGCGAAAAACAGCGATTTTTCGGGCTGTCACACTGGAAAGCTTCCTTAATTGTTCAATAACGAGCTTCCTAATTGTCGTGAAATTTTTACACGACCTCTGAAATACTTCATACAAAAACATACCAAATTTTCAGAATTTTATCATCATTTGCGATTTCGGACTCAACATCCTTAAGGGATGATTTCTCAAGAATTTTGAGACTTGGGGTGTGATTTAATACTAGGTTTTGCTGGTACGTGGTATTTTTTATTTTTTATTGTTCTTTAAACACGGTGGAGGCATGACACAGTCTTTTCGAAACGGGTTGGGGCGGATGTACATCTGAAGTAAAAACCAATGGAAATGTTTTTTTCGTTACGCTTCTGTGCAGAATATGAACCAGGAAAGAGTGAGGAATGTTGAAAATCGATGAAGTGGTACGTTTTGAAACAAAAAGATTGAATGTTCTTAAGAAATGGCTTCTGCAATAAAAGGGTAGTTCTTTAAAAAAAATTCAAAACATTTAGGGTTGAGTTTTAGACAATAAGGTTAAAAAGATTTATACCGTTTTTTTTTCAGAATCGGTCGATTAGTTTTTTAGCTGTACGTCACGCCACTTTTGAGAATGCAGCCAAAAGTAGTAATAAAATATACCCTAGATCTGAGAAATGGTGGAGAAATTTTTCCTTTAAAAAAAAACCATTAAAATCAGCCAATTTGTTCCTCACTTATAGGTATCTCCTAAAGGAGATGGCAGCGGTCCAGCTGAGTCAAATGACGGCTCAAGAATCTTTTTTTTTTCAATTAACTTCAAATTAATGCATTCGAGGTATAGGTTTATTCCGTGAATGCTATTTTTTCATAAAATATGTAATTAAAGCGCAAAATTATGCATTTTTATATTTTTGTTAGGTGAAAAAGGAAAACTTTTGACTACCAACTTGAAAAAGTATAAAAATTATCGATGATTATTATGAAAAAAATCTGCGTCAGTGATTTATATAACCCACAATGAAATTTCGCGTCATTCTTAATTATGCCTATTTATATGTATCTTGCGAGATTATTTATTATTATTACTAATATTAAGTGTTTATACTTTTATTACGTGAAAAAAAACTATTGACTACCAACTTTAAAAAGTATAAAATTATCGATGATTATTATGAAAAAAACTGCGTCAGTGATTTATATAACCCAGAATGAAATTTCGCAGAATTCATAATTATGCCTATTTAAATGTGTGTCACCCGATTATTTATAATTATTAATTAATATCGAGTATTGCCAACATACGGCAACGTCGCGGACAGTGAGGTTGGCAGCAATGCTTTTCATTACGGTTCAATATTGATTTTTATTCATTGATGCTTCAATATTAAATATACATGGTTTTCGATGGGCAAGATGGTTTTTTTCTCTTCTAACTGATAACACAGGTCAATTTTTGCGTTAATCCGTTGCTAGAAATGATTTATCTCGGTGCTGAATAGCCAAAAGAATTACATACAATAAACTATTTTTTATCTCTAGTGTTTTGTGGTGAAAAAAAAATCAAAAAATTTGTACCGACAAAGTATGGTTTACGCAATCAAATATATAGATATTTTAAAAATCTTGGATTGTGGCTAACGCTCCACCCTTCTTAAGGCGTTGTTATGTGGCTCACCAAAAAATAAGACTTTTTGGGGATTTTTTTAAATACTAAAAAAAAACAAGCAAAATAAGGTTTGGAGCTTATCTCCGCTTTGGTGGATGATGGCTCGTATGGATTAGCACCTAGAAGAAAACCAATAAAAACTCTCATTTGCGTTAGTTTTGCTGAAAAAGTGCACACGATTGTTAAAAAATATGATTTTTCCCCAAAAATGCATCATTCTCGAAAAAAAACAATCGCTTAAAAATCGGTTTTAATTTTATTATAAAAACGAGAATTATTGATAAATCGTAAAAATCATATATACTTTAGATAATGCATTGCTTAAGTGTCCGCCGTCGATTTTGTTGAAACTCATACGTGTGATGAAGCATTGAAAACTATTAGATATGTACTTTTTGTTACCTTCGCAAAACCGGCTTTAAGGGGGAAACCACCCCTCAAAGAAAGACGTGTCGAGGGGTGGTTTTTCCATTTTACCCACAAGCAGTCTACTGATCTGAATGAAACAAAAACCAAAATTCTTCTACTGTAGAGCGCTCAAAAATCCACTATAGAATAATTGAAAAAAAATTAAATTAAGGGGTGACGCGTAGAAGGGGAGCTCGCGTAGACTTGTGTTGAATGCTCCTCAATGAAATGTGCTCCTGTAATGCTTCATTAAGGACCACGTAGTATTGTGGTGAAGAGCATTAATACTTCGACGTAAATCTGAATAGATATTTCTTTTACCATACAAACTTTGCTAGCCCCCTTTTCCCCTTAAGGATTACATTTCCAAAAACGCTGAAATTTAATTAATTGTGTCTAGGAGCAGTAATACAAAGTAAATGCAAAGGAGCAGTAATACAAAGTAAATCTGACCCGATTTTTTAAATGTTCTGTACAAACTTTGCCACCCCCTTTCGTTTAAGGGTTGAATTACGAAAAACGCTGAAACACGTGTTTTATTAATTATGTTGAAGAGCTTTAATACTAAGTTTCAAGTAAATCTTCTGACCAGATTTTGTTTCATTTCACATACAAACGTTGCCACCCTCTTTCTCCCCTTAGGGGTAGAATTTCTGAAAACGCTGAAATACGCGTTTCATTAATTGTGTCAAAAAGCACGAAAACCAAATTTCAAGTAAATCCGACCAGATTTTTTCAAATTTCCATGATACCTTTGCCACCCTCTTTTTCCCCTTAGAGGTAGAATTTCTAGAAACGCTAAAATACGTGTTTCATTAATTGTGTCAAAAAGCACGAATACCAAATTTCAAGTAAATCCGACCGGATTTTTTCAAACTTCGATACAAACTTTGCCACCCTATTTCTCCCCTTAGGGGTAGAATTTCTAAAACCGCTGAAATACGTGTTTCATTAATTGTGTCAAAAAGCACGAATATCAAATTTCAGGTAAATCCGACCAGACTTTTTCAAATTTCCATACAAACTTTGCTACCTCTTTTCTCCCCTCAAGGGTTGAATTTCGAAAAATCCCTTCTTAGTGGGTGCTCACGTCACAAAATGTTACTGTCCAAATTTCGTGTAATTAGCTTCAGCGGTTTTGGCCCGGCGTTGATGAACCAGTCAGGACATGGTCTTCTATACGTATAGATACTTTGAATTTACCTGTATGAATAGTTGACGTGCAAGTATAACTGGGTAGATGAAATACAGTGGTAGAACGGTGCAATATGTGCCAGGTTGATGCAGGGTACAGTAATACGGTTAACTGGCTTTTCTGACAAACCCTCTCGTTCGTCTCCCATATTATAGTTCTCTCCTTTCTTATTCTCTTTCATTTATGCACTATAGTGATTACCTCGTTCTCATATTTCATCCTCGCAATACGCCCCAAACGCAAAATAAACCAGTCTCCGATTTTTCCGAGTTTTATGCACTGCCTATATAATCCTATATCACATTTATACGCTCATATATACCCACATGTGCATATATGGCCACAACTTCACGACGTGCCCTCGCACAAGCGACAAAATTAATTAGCATTCATTTTTTCCAACGAAATTGGCGACACTGCACTACGCACGTCTAGACCCGTTTCCCCGCTGCGTTGGTAAAATATAATATTGAAAGAAAATAAGATTTTCATGGCATACGGCAATTGCTACATTAGAATAATTACATTTATGTGTAATGGTGACGAAAATGCATGCTTGCAAAATGATACCCAGAAAATATTGTTTGAGTAGCTGCGATTTGTCCCAGCTAGGAAAAATATTAGTTCGTTCGACAAGATGATTATTAAGATAATGAAAAATTATTGATTATAAAGATAATTAAAAATTGGGGCTGAAACGCCTCGACGTATTACTCGAATATTATGTGAAAAATGCGTTGGTTTGGTGAAATCTCAATGAATTCTCAATATCACATTCTGAAATTTCAAAAAAAATTCGGAAATTTCTGTAATTTCTGACATTTAAAAAAAAATTCAAAAAAATTCGAATTTCAGATTTCAAAATCAAATCTGAAATTTCAAAAAAATTCTGAAATTTCAATCAATTCTCAATATGAAAAACGCAGATTTTATATTGAGGTTGAATTTTGAAAATGCATTACTTTCTAAGGGATTTATTATATTCCGTACGATATGATGAACCCGCAAAAATAGCTAAGAGTGTTAAAATTAGTCTGTGCCGAAGTAATTTAAGGCCTTATATTCCTTTGAATGGTTGAAAAACAAGTTTTTTTTGGGAATTTTTTTCTGTCAATACTAATAAAGAAATGAAAATGAGGTTTGGAGGGTTCGTTTTACATATATTTAGGTACGCAATTCGATTTTTTATTTTCAAAAAAATACAAAATGGCGGCCCAGAGATCTTTTTCAGGCCCTCGTGGAGACGCACATGAGCACCCAGAACAAATTTTTTTCTTCATAATCTACGTTGCGCTGGCGAAGTACACACGATTATTGTAAAATATTAATTTTTGCAACCTCGGTATTATTTTGAAAAAAGTCGCATTTTCGACAAGAAAAATGGTCTTGCTTCGTTTGTAAAAAAAGTAATTGTTGATCGGTCATAAAAACCGTGCGAACTGCGCTAGAAAATCTTTTTGAGAAGTGACTGGTGAAATTTGGAGTCAATCGGTTGAAAATTGTAGGAGCCTCGTAGGCTGTTCGATTTTGAAAACATTAAAAAAATGCGTTCGAAGTTTTAAAACCACGTTTCGTCGACCATATAATTCTTAGGATGTTTATACATATCAGCCATATTATTCTTGAAATATTTATATACATTTTAAGGCAATATAAAAAAGCGGTACATTTTTTTGAAAGTACCTCTTCTTCTTCTACCTAAAAGAGGTCTTAATCGGTAGTACAGTCTGGGAAGAGTTTGTTCGAACGAAAGATTTTATATGAAATACTTTTTTTTCTGAAATGTAATACGTTTGTGAAGGGCGTGGCCAGATACATTCCTCCCTTCCATCGTTTTCAAATGGAAATTCTCATTTATTCATTAAGCAGAATACATGTGAAAAACTAAAATGAAACGTAATTTGTTTTATTGCTCGAAAATGTGGTGCTTCTACTGGTGGGAATAATAGAAATGGAGAATAGAAAATGGAGAATAGAAAGAGAATAAACGATGATTATTAAAATCCATAGCATCGAAGATTGCAACGTTGGAATGCAAGGAAAGTGTTTTTTTTTCATTTATTAATTTCGATCACGATCAATGAGTTTCTTGAATCTATACGATCGTAGATCTCTAGTCAGGATTAAAAAAAATCCGTTTCGATCATATTCGTGACCTGAATGGGCAATAAAATTGTAAGTACCAAAGAAGAATTAAGTTTCGTTGCGTTCCAACGATGCAAAACTCAACATAATGAAAATCTAGTCTTTTTTTTTACCACCAGAGGCACATTTCAAACCTACGAATTTGTCAACTTCTTTACCTGATCACAAATCCCAATCCTTCGGAGTCTATTTCAAAATAAATTCAGCTAATTTCGCAAGTTATATTTCTAAACCCTACCAAATATCGGAGCAGGCGTAGCTCGTATCGTTCCATCAAGAATTCCCATTCCTCATTTACTTCACCCAGTTTGAATCAAAATAGAACCATACACCAAAACAAAGCATCGTACTGAATTCTTACAAGTGTGATGCGACCAAGGACCAAACTTTTTTCCGCCTTCAACAGACGGCGTATCTCAAGGAGATTTTTTTCTCCGAGTCAGATTCACAGCCACTCCGTTTGTCGAATGGGACCCTAATATTCTCCAGATGTCAAAGAGGCCACACTCCCGCCACCCACATAGAACCCAACATTCCTCTCTCCCTCGTCTCGCCCTCCGGAATCAACCCCCAGCTCTGAAAAACGACCCATAAGAAAACCAACCAAACGTGTCCAAAAGTCAGGATAAATCGTCGTGAAGCAACAAACGCATCAGCGAGCTACCGAATATCAGCTGCATCTTCGGAAGATCCCAGATTCCCAGATTCGGTGGAAACTTTTCTCGAACGGATGAGAAGTAAAAGGACGTAAAATCCAAGTCGTCTTGGGAGCGTCTTTGCACCCAAACAAACCCAAACGTATCACGCAACACATTCAAGTCGAAAGAACGGCAAAATGTAGCATCAACAAAAGCATCGCAAAATTATCATCTAGGCAAAACCCTAACGATCTGATATGCAATCTCGGGCTAGCCGAATCCTCGGACCTATTGAGTGGCATTGCAGCAAAGATCAGGAAATTGGGTGCGAAAGAAGCAGACCGAGAACAGCCTCCGCGCTCGATAAAAATGTGTGTGTGTGTCCCTTAGTGTGTATACATCGGTCGGGAGAGAGTAGTGAGCCGAGGAAAGGGAAAGGAGGTAGAGAAAAAGGCTATACATGGACAAACGTACAGTAAGTAGGGAATGCCCGAAGTGACACCGCGAGCACATCGGTTGCTTGGAAAAGAGATAAAGGGGGAGAGGGGAGAGAGAGAGAGAAAAAGGGGGGGGGGGTAAAGGGGGTCGTCGTCTACTTCGAACGAGAAATCGGGGATCGGCTTCCCCGCGAAGGGGTCGCATCCGAAGGAAGCACTTAAAGAATTATCCGAATTCGCAAGCGCACGAGGGCACAATGTGAAGATGTATGTCTATGTGTGGGTGGATGTGTAGGTGTGTGTGTGTACGTACAGAAAGGCTGAACGGGCCAGTGATGATGCTGATGCTCGTGTTGGTTGCCTCCAACGCCAGGGAGGCACGTGCATTCATTCCCAGGCCAACACCTAAAACCTACTAATACCGTGCCCGTGTATCTATCTACCCTTTTACCGCTCGACGCGAGTCCTACTAGCCGGGACCACGGAAAGAGTAAGTAGGGTCGGGTTGTAGTATACACGCTACTCACTCCTATCCCCACACCGTTGTACCTTTATTTTATGCCATAGACCTTATTGTTTTCTAGGTTCTCTCTCTCTCTCTCTCTCTCTCTCTCTCTCTCTCTCTCTCTCTCGCACGTACCCACTCTGTCTATGGAGTATATACTTCAAGTGAGGCTCCGGAGTGAAAGAGTCGAAAAAAGACAGAAAAAGAGCAGCAAAGTCGAGAATAGATTTACCAAATATCTATAGGGTTTATACGAGAGGCGAGATCGCAAAGTGGCGTTGGATTTCATTCGCGAATAAATACGTCGAAAGACGAGGCCGTAAGATCGTGGGAAGTCATACGGATTATGTACACTCGGATAAGCTTTTTACTGCCACTGTAGTTACTGAATCGGGACCACGGGCACGGCGGACGAACGAAAATTACTCGAGTCAGCAAAGAAAAAAAACACAAGTTTTTGGGTGCCGAGAAATTTGTGAGATTTGCGCCTATGTTGATTTTGAACGAGTCAAAAAAAATCTTCGTGCTGGCAAAATTCGTATGATTTTTTGTCAAGTGGGGTATCAGGTAAGATGCATGCACACGTGATGGCTGATGATGTTTGGAGTTTGATGCGCGACTGGCTCGACAAGTTCCACTTAAGAAAAACACGGAAAAGAAGCGTCCGCAATGTGAAGATATTTATTAAAACTTAAATTTTTCAATAAAATTAGATAAAAATAATCGTAAATATTCCGGTTTTTACGTAGATTCTCAATATTGAGGGGGGGGAGATACCTTAGGGCGAGGAAAAAATGCTGATTTTTATGCTTTTTTTTCAAAAGGAAATATTTCTTCACCTTTTTTGACCCTTAGGTTATGTTTTGTTATGCATTTCGGTTGTTACATGGTACTTTTTTTATCTTCAAAAAATGGTGGTGGTCTTCAAAATGTAGCTTCAAAAAATGGCACGGTCTTCTGAACGGCGTGCGGCGGATGTTGTCAAACGGCGAGACACTCAGTGTCGACGGTATTAATCTAAAATAACCAACGAAGATTTTTCTTTCATTAACACCCATACGCAGAATATGAGGCAAGAAAAAGTGAGAAATGTTGAAAATCGATGAACTGGTAAGCTGTGAAACACAAGAATTATATTTTCCCAAAAAATGGCTACACTTTGCAATGAGAAATATTTTTTTATTTTTAACAACATTTAGGGTCATGTTTTAGACGAGAAGGTTAGAAAGATTTATTTAGATTGGCCAATTTTCATTATAACATTTTCATTGTTCATTTATACCAAGGATTCATCATTTATTTTTACCAAATTCAATCAGAATCGATGGCTATACGTCGAGCCAGTTTAAAAAACGCAGTTTAGAAGCCCGTGCCATACCTCCGCCATTTTTAAAGATTAATACATTGTAAAAATACCATCTAACAGTCAGAAGTAGTAATAAAACATGCGGAACATCACTTTGGTGTCCTACGCCGATTTGGTTGAAACTTTTTCATGTGGCAGAGTATCCAAAACTAAGAAACACGTATTTTTTTTAACGGCGGAAAAAACGGTTTTAACGGGTGAAACGCACCCTCAAAAATGCAGATGTTTTTCGTTTTTCGTCGATAACGTTCCAACGGTACGAGATATAAAAAAAATTCAAATTGCAAGAATGTTCATTTTTTCGAGTACTATGCATTGGAGCTAAGAACGATAACGTTATCGACGAAAAGCGAAAAACACCCCTATTTTCGAGGGCGCGTTTCACCCCTTAAAACCGTTTTCCCGCCGATAAAAAAAAACACGTGTCTCTTAGTTTGTGATGCTCTTCCACATAAAAAAGTTTCAACGAAATCGGAGGAGGACACCAAAGTGATGTTGCGTGTCTCAAAATGGTGAAACCTCATTCTTTAAAAACAAAATCATGAAAACCAGCAAACGTTTTCGACTAAAAGAACTTCCCTCTTAATTGTTGAAATGCAATCAGTATAGACATAAGATTTCCAGAAAAATGTACTGTTTAACGGCACCAAATCGGCAGCAGAGTCCTGTCATCAACAGGTACTGCAGATAAGAGGAAAATGGCAATAAATTCCAATCGATCATCCGCACCCATCATCAATTCCCCAATTCGTTTAACGAGCATCCTGAACTACCCTATCCCAGAATATCCATCTCCTAAGCTTCGTAATTTATACAAAACCGCTAAACTATTAACTATCTGTCGGACAGTCCGTAGTTGCGCGCGGGAAGCTCGCCAGCCAATTCGCGACTCCGACGAACTAATTACCCGGCAAAACTCTCGTTATACGAAGGCGAGCAATGCCACGAGTGAAATGAATCAGTGTGCACGAGTGTGTAAACTAATTAACGAAAATTCCGTCGACGAGTCAGCGTCGACGTTATCCGGCATAATTGTCCGTTTCGCGCGTCATCCATCGGACAACATCGTTTCTTTTCTCACATCATTGCCGAGGAATGTTGGTGAGGCGGCCCAGCAGCGATTGACGAGGGTACGTTTTCATGATCCGTCATTTCGGAGGAAGGGTCCTTTTGACAATCAGGAAGTCGAAATTGCCGAAGAGAGTCGCCTCGAGCCAACGTATCCGTGACACTGGGGAGGCCCTTAATAAGTTCTCTCGTTTCGTCTCATCAACATGGAGGCACTTTTGCCAGACTGCTTGGTGATATCCGAAGGGTGTGAGGTCCGGCCAGACTGCGAGTCTCGGGACCCTTAACATCCTTGGCTATATATTATATTCTCCTTCGTTGCTTCTTCGAAACACGAGCCCCGTTCCACGCATGATTCTTCGGGTTACTCTTCTTCCGAATGGGGGGGGGGGGGGGGAGGGGGGGCTTCTTCTGCTTCTTCCTCGCTGCGTCATGTTACCGAGAACAAGAGCCAACGCTCGTGGAATCAAGAAACTCTTCCGCAGCGAGTCTCTGCTCGTCTTCCATTGCCCGTCTTATTCGTTAGTCTCGGCTCGCGAAAGCCAGCTGGCTGAAGATGATGGGGGTCATCGCGTCATTGCAAAAACTAGGCGTGTTTGACGTGTGTTCAAAGTATGTAAAAGTAACACAACACAAAGGCGAGACACGCGTTGCCATTTTGATTCTACACACTTATGCATTTGGCAACGGATTCAATTGACATCTTGCAAGGAACATCACTTTGGTGTCCTCCTCCGATTTTGTTGAAACTTTTTTATGTGGACGAGTATGAAAAACTACGAGACACGTATTTTTTGTTATCGGCGGAAAAACGGTTCTAAGGGGTGAAACGCACCCTCAAAATGGGGATGTTTTTCGTTTTTCGTCGATAACGTTTTGACGGTACGAGATAGAAAAAAATTCAAATTACAACAATATTTTTTTTTTCGTGTACTATACATTGGAGGTGAGAACGATAACGTTATCGACGAAAAACGAAAACACCCCTATTTTCGAGGGTGCGTTTTACCCCTTAAAACCGTTTTTCCGCCGATAACAAAAAATACGTGTCTCTTAGTTTTTCATACTCTTCCACATAAAAAAGTTTCAACGAAATCGGAGGAGGACACCAAAGTGATGTTCCTTGTTAGTATACACACACAAGCTCTCTAATAAAAATTGTGGTAGCAGATCGCAATATACGGGTTAAAGTAGTGCAACCCATGGTCAACAAATTCATCGTATGCCTACTCGCATAATGCTACATCATCATAATGTATTTAAAAAAGACAATTATAAAGACTGTAAGTATATAATTAACTTTATAATTAATATAATTGATACAATCAACACAGGGTAATGTATAAGTAATTTCCAATAAACACATATATGTTGACGATGAAAAGCTTCGTCATTGAATTCATTTTTCCGACGCATCCCATGTGTATGCAGTAGTGCAAAAATGAGTGTGTTGTTTCTACACACTTTGAGTGTGTACATGGCTGCAGACACTTTTTACACGTTTTAAGGTGTGTAAGAAAATAACACACGTAAGTGTGTTGTTTGAACGCATATATCCGTGTTATTTTTACACCGTCATTTTTTTATACACGTTAAAACGTGTAAAAAGTGTATACAGCCATTTACACCCGTAAAGTGCACAAAAACAACACACTTGTTTTTACAGTGATGTGACAGCTATTTCGACGCTTTTTTTGGGATTTTTTTTTTGATGGACCATTGAAACACAAGATCTCGCAATTTTTGCCGCACGATTATTTACATTTGTACAGTCCCTGAGAATTTTATCAAAGAAAAATAACGGGATGGATCGACTCTGCACCGTTTGGAAGACACTCGTGTGGAAAAGAAGTTGGTTGACGGCTGCCGTGATTCTGGAGGTTTTGATAATCTGAACAAAAAGAATCAAACGGCATTTTTATTTGTAGATCTGAGGCTATCGCTGGAAGTGCAGGAAAGTAAAAATATCGAAGAATGGAATTTTTGGCACGTTTTTAAAAGTTAACTTCCAAGTTTCGTAGTTTTTTTTCGACCTTTTCGGCTTAAAAATAGATGCTCAGTTCTTCAGGTTAAAGGTGATAACTATGCTTACTATACCATGAAAATTTGGGTGAAATCTGTGCAATAGTTTTTGAGATATCATGAAAGCCAGCTTGGAAAATACAATTTTGAGGAAAACCGCGTTTGAAAGTTCAAATACGATTTACACAAAGAAAATGTTGACTCACCATTAGTTTGCTATGTCGAGTCCCTATAAAACACTGTACATTGCTTGGACTTGTCACATTGGATGACCGCCTTAAGGAGGAGGTTGGAGCATTAGCGACAATCTAGAATCAAATTCGAAGAAAAAATATGTTATTGTCTTAACTATACTCCGTCTTTACCAGTTTTTTTTTTAATGTTCACCACAAAACACCAGAGATCAAAAATAGTTTAATGTATGCAGTTTTCCACGCGGTGAAATGGGCAAGACTTTCGCGCTACGAGTGATGTACTTTTTCGGCTTTTCATCACCAAGGTAAACCATTTCTAACAACGTATTAACGCAAATTAAACCTTTATAAGTATTAAGAAAACGAGACGCCCATCTTATCTATATTAAACGACATATATTCAGTATTTAACTAGCAATGTTTGATAACAGACAACACTTAATATGTGTGAATGGTAATATTAAATATTCTCGTAACATAAATATAAATAGGCATCGCTATAAATGACTCAAAATTTCATTCTGGGTTGTATAAAATATTCGCTGACGTAGTTTTTTCATAATAATGATCGATAATGTCATACATTTTCAAGATGGTAGTAACACAAAAGTTTTTCTTATTTACGTAGTAAAAATATAACAACGCATAGTTGTGCTCTTCAACTATACATTTTCTGCAAAATTATCATCTGTAGAATAAATCTATACCTCGTATGCATCTTTTAGAAGTTCATTGAAAAAAAAATTCACGAACCGTCACTTGACTCAACTAGATCGCTCCAACCTCCTTAAAATATGTACACGTGACCGCTCGCGCGCACTTTTTGAGTCACGCTTAGTTGGCACAGGGGAAAACGATCGATATTCGACAATTCTTTTGGCAACGTCAGTGCATTTTTTATATTACATATGTTAAGAGGAGCAGGCGATCGAAACCGGACACTTCGTGCATTTTTTTTTTCGTTTCTAAAAGAAAATTTTGATAATCAATTTCAATAAAATAATCAATAAAATTAAATAAAAAAAGAATTAAAATTAAATTAAATTAAAATGAAATAAAATAAAATAAAATAAAAATTAAATGACAACAAATATATATATATAAATATAATGGTAAATATTTACAAGGGGAGCTCCAGTCCTAATCGGCTCCCAAAAAAATTTCACGTATTCTGGGCTATTCTGCAGTATGAAAATATGTTTTTTATGATGGAAAGGGCTATCTTATTAAGAAAAAAAAATATATTAATATTAATAAATATTAATTACATCGAAATACATCGACTCGGCACAACATTTCTAAACCCCTTTTCTAGCTGGAGCCCCGCTTGTAAATATTTACCTATATAATAAATATATTATTCAAATTAAATATATATATATATATATATATATATATATATATATATATATATATATATATATATATATATAACGGAGAAAAAGATAGAGAGCACGGGCCTGTGTTGCACGTGTTTCTACAAAACGCATTCCCCGACAAATTGACTTCAGACCTTGACGCTCGAACCCCATGACGTCCTGCGTGCGGCCTTTCCTCTTTTTTGTCACGTTGGGTATTTATATGTGTATATATAATAGATATATATATTCGGGTGTAGGACAGTTTTGAGCCAGTTTGACGAAGTTCTTCGTTATTTCCTCTCTATATCTATCTCCCTCGCTTCCTCATCCACACTCCTTCAATTCTTCTTTTCCCTCCCTCTCTCTCTCTCTCTCGTGCCTTCTGTGGTGACTGCTATTCTCTCTCCGGTTACCACCACCGCCAACGTCGTCAACGTCGACGACGAATCCGACGACGCCTTTATTATTAGCCGCTCTCTCGCACACCGCAAGGTAGTTAGCCGAGTTAGTTAAGTGAGAATTATTATTTAGCTCGTCGGATGTTCTCGTCCCGCGAGTCCCGTCGTCGACATCCCCTGATGCTTCCGACCCTCTCCACACGACCTCCCACCTCTGTCTTTTGCAGAGCGAGAGAGAGAGAGAGAGAGAGAGAGAGAGAGAGAGAGAGAGAGAGAGACATTTCCAGTATAGAGAAATCCCTAGAACGCTCAACTGCGCCACGGGAATCGCTCGCTGTCAAGACTCCATCGCACTCGTTCTCTTTCGACCTCTTATTTGTCCAGGACCGCTGAGGTGTCGAGCTCTTTACGATTTCCGACCGTTGAATTTTGTTTTTCTCTCCTCTCCTATACACACGTAGGTAAGGAACAAATTTCGGATTGTACACGACCCGTTTGTCGTCCATCTCGCCCCTCCTCTCTCTCTCTCTCTCTCTCTCTCTCTCTCTCTCTCTCTCTCTCTCTCTCTCTCTCTTACCCTCTTCCTCTTCCTCCCCGGAACGACATTTTTAATGTCAGCATCCAACTCTGCTCTTTAAGTTAATGACGCTCGCCGAACGACTAAATAAAAAATAAATGAATCAAAAAGAGAAGCGACTATAAAACGAAATAAAAGGAAGAAGGGTGTTATAGGGAAAAAATATAAATAATACGAAAGTCGTGGACGCGTGCGTACGATCCCCGAGACTCGACTGCGCGAAATCCCAATGACCCTCAAGATTTTTTTCTATTCGATGATTTTTTTACCGCTGCCACGATCATTTATCACCACCGAATGTTATTATTATGCAGCACGTGCGTGACGAATGTCGCCGCTTTCGCTGGAGTGTATTAAAATATCTTCGCTACATATAAATATAGATTGTTCGGCGGAATGAGCAGTTGCGGTTAACGCGCAGGCATCATTATCCGGCAGGTCAGCTTAATTATACCTAATGGTCTGCTCGATGTATTGTGATTAATTATACACGAAGCAGCTTGTATGTTTGTTAGCGTATAATGGAAGTAGGTATGTGTGTGTGTGCAAAACAGTTCAGTATCGATGTTTGCATTACGAAATCGCACGGCCCTTTGGCCAGTTTGCTAAACCCCGAGGGATGATTCCGAGGAGCATGATTTGTAGCGTGTTGAATTTAAATCAAGACCGTCGTATTTGCTGGGACTTGGAGGATGTCTCCCTTTTCAAGGCATACGGATGTAGGGGATGAAAATTGAACGATGAAAATTGCCACTTTTCGCTTGATGCTTTTTTTATGTTTATGTAGAGGTCGCCGTTCGATAAAAGAATTTCAAGCCGTACGTTTTAGGTGCTCGGAGAAAATCTCTTTTTCAAGATTATCCGGAACCCAAATCGCTTTCCCTCATTTTTGTGAGATGAAAAGACAAATGATTTTACGAGCTCGTAACGGCCATGATTTTTCGTAAAAAAACAAAGGTGTAACGTTTTTTCGACAGCTCGCGACGAAATCAAAACATCTGCGAACCGAACGAATTTGGGTCGACCCGATGAGGCCTACTATTGAACTCTTCAATGAGACTTAAATCGTACCCCTGTTCAATAATTTACGTACAATAATTCTATGCTGTTGTATAGCCGCACTCTTATGGGCTTGAATTAGTGACGGAAAAATGATGTTGTCCAGGCCGTAGACTTGGACCTTGATTTAGAGAACTTCGATTTAAGGAAGCTTTCCAGTGTGACAGCCCGAAAAATCGCTGTTTTTCGCGATTTTTTTTTTTAAAGAAAAAATAATCTAATCGGTCTGGTTTTTTTTGTATATTAATTGGGTATTGAAGAATACAAAACAATTTTTTAAAGATCGATTTATTTATTAATTAATATCTATAAAAATGATGAAACAATTGTTGCAGAAAATGCACTTGGATGTGGTGTCCACGTTGGGGGTCACAATTTTGATCTGAAACAAAAAACACAAAAAGATTATTGATCGGTATATAATTGGCTTTCGTGCTATGGAGGCTTTTTTTTTTTTTTTTTTTTTGCAAAAATGGCGCCGGTTTGAACAAAAAGTATCGATTTTAGCATTTTTTTTGGCAGTTTTTTTTACAAAAAAATAGGAAGATGTCAAAAAAAAAAAAAAAGCTTCCATAGCACGATAAACAATGACGTTAAGAATATTGTGTAAAAAATTCAACTCGATAGCTTTAAAACTCTGCCCTCCAAGTTGGACACCGTTTTGAAAAATGCTGTTTCGAGAAAAACGCGTTCAAAGTTTCGCTGTAGCTGTAGCGCTCCGTTGCCTTCTTCCAAGAAATGCTGTACAGTAACCGAAATAATCTGAATTTCGGCATGAAAATTTCAGGGAATATTCGGAAGAGTGTATACTATTCGATAAAGCAAAAAAAAAAAAAATCGATTTTTTGAAAATTTCACACTGGAAAGCTCCCTTAAGCACTCCCTTCCGTACGGCCCGCATTGACATGCGCCATGGTTGGAGAGGGCTGCGCCTATCGCAGCATCGTTTGGTGGGGAGAGCTGCGCAGAGATCAGTGCGCCACCTCGATTTAGGCAACCGAGAAGCAGTGCCCATCCTGTCGGTACTCTCTAAATCGAAGTTGTGGTATGAATCGATTATTTTCATGCAGCGATGCATCTGTCGCGGAAACGAAGAATTCTGGTAATAATCAGGTGCAGGTATCGAGATCTCGAATACCTAAAATACTTTATTTCTCATACATTTAGAGTTTGGTTCTCGTGGACACACTGGCAAATATGACATTGATTTATTTACTACTGAAATCAGAAAAACTAGGGCTATGATATGAGAATCGGGATGTTCGAAAGGCTGATGACAGCATCCAATATCGATCTCCAGATTTAAAGAGCTTTACTGCCAAATGCCGTGCAACTATCGTGAGGTCAATGACAATTAAAGAAGGTAACAAAAAAATCCTGGTGTCGGCAAAATTCGTCTGATTTTTTGTCAAGTGACTACTGGTGAGACAAAACATATTTCATACGTTTAAATATTCGAATATGTTTATTCATTTGCCATTCAGACATCCACATAATCAAAAGCCTTGCCTTAGGTTATAAAGTTTTCGCGAGAAACTTTGTAATAGTGCAATTATAAATAGTGCTCAAGTCAACAAAGTTAATGAGCCTAAACTCGATTGTCCTACCATTCGCCATTGGGAAATTTCAGTTCCCACCTTCCGGCCCCATTATCAGGCTCTCGTTATCGTGTGTAATCAAAAGTGCTTGTGATAACAAAACAAATGAGCACAAACTCGACTGTCCTAACGTGCGTCATTATGGAGTTCCAGTGTCCACCTCCACCCCCATCATCAGACTCTCGTCATCGTGTGTAATGAATTGTGCTCATAATGACAAAACAAATGAGCACTAACCCGACTGTCCTAGTATATCGTATCAAGGCCTTAGGCCACAGTAACGGGTATAAAATCATGTGGGAATTTAACAATCTTTTTTCGTATAAAAAAGTGATTCTCTTATAAAATTAATTACACATCTTATTTGGTATGAATATCAAGCTGTTAGAAATTTTTTTTTTCGATGTACAAAATAGCCGACTACTAATATTTTCTTTCGTTATCTTTTTTAGGCGCTCCGCGGGGTGACATTTAGCATCCACACTTTTTTACCTAGAACAAAAAACAAAAATTCTCGTCAATCTACATTAGAATACCTAAAGAAATCCGTACGGAATTTAAACTAGATAGATTCGTTTATTCCAAATGTACAGCTTTCGCTTTTTACAATACCACTGCTTTTTCCACTTTTCATTATATGGGAATTTGAACTATATTGTTTTATTCTAAAGTTGTAGGTATTAGAACTTAAAAAATGAATTTTCAGTGAATAATTTCCTTATGCTCATAAATTGCTCATAGAATAAAAAGTTTTCGATTAATCAGAAATTCCTTACGTACTTCTCTGCGAAATGCAATTAGGAACATAACTGTTAAATTTGAAGCAAATCGAGTGAAAATTGTTCAAGTTATTTGTCACGGCAATTGGAAAAAAGCTGTTTCGAGAAGTTTCGAGTAGTCGGCCATTTTGTAAATCGAAAAAAAAAATATTTTCTAACAGCATGATATTCGTACTAAATATCTGTGTAATTAATTTTACGATCGAATCACTTTTTCATGCGAAAAAAAATTGTTAAATTCTCACATGATTTTATATCCGTTACCGTGGCCTAAGGCCTTAAGAGGGACCGATACCTTATCGCGGTCGGCATGGTAGAACGATTATAGATTCCCACGAATCTCTGAAACGGCTCTTCAGATCCCGTCGAAACTTTGCCAAACGACGTCAAATAGATAGACGAACGGCTGTCTTCTCCTCAAATTTTCCGAATTTGAGAAAAAAAATGTAGATTGGGTTATCATAAGCCAATCTACATTCTTTTTCTCAAAATCAGAAAATTTGAGAAGAAGAGAGCCATTCATCTATCTATTTGACGTCGTTTGGCAAAGTTTCGACGGGATCTGAAGAGCCGTTTCAGAGATTCGTGGGAATCTATAATCGTTCTACCATACCGACCGTGATAATGTATCATTTCCTCTTAAAGTCGTACTTGAATTCTTGAAATTTTTGTTTACCTCTAATCTGCGATGCCTGCACCATACATGTGTCCATCTACGTTGACATATTCCACCCCAAAGTATTTATTAATCCAAAAAAGAAAACGATTTTTCCAAAGTCCTAGAGTCATGTTACAAGCGATGTTCCCAGTGAGTGACAAACATCTTTGATGGAAAATCAAACGACCATTTGCCGGGACGATTGTCCTGGCCTGACGCCTTTCACGGTGGTCCAGAGTAAAATCCCTCCGTGTTGCGACGGCTGTCTTATTCCAGGCGCGTACCTGGGATACCTTTCGTCCGCTCCCATTAGTGAATATCGAACATCGACGTTATCATTTCCGTCGAGGGTGGCTCTGGGGTAAGGGATGGTTGGCGGTAGCAAGAGCGGTGGTACGCGGGGCAAAATCACGCATATAGGGGATGACGATGCTGCGGGTATTTCGCGGGTGCTCGTAGTCGAGTTGGGAGTAGGTGGCGAGAGCTTCCGAGGAGGGCACGAGGGTGGGGAGAGTCGCGAACAAAACCACCACCAGAGGGCGCGCGGTGGTGGTGGAGGTGAAAACCCGCGGGAAGGGAATAGAGATTCCATTATTTAACCGAGGTAGTTTAGGTGAGTATTAGGGGTTGGAGTTTATGACACCCCTCGGTTGCCCGGATTGCCTATTAATACGATATGAGCTTCGGCTCTCTCGGCTTGCCCACCGCCTTGTGAGCCCCACAGTCAGCTGGAGAGGGAAATGTATAAGTATGCATACGTAGGCTGCACGTACAGATATGAATGGGTGGGGGGGGGGGGGGGGGGGGGGTTGCTTGTTGTGGAGAACTCTGATGGTTTTCGCAGCGGTATACCACCCTGTTTCTTCCAGAGCTCCACTCCCACGCAATTTCACCCTCACCGTCCTTCTCTTTCGTTTTGCCAAAGCACTCCTCGTTTTTTTGCAATACTTCGAATATTTTCTTTTTTTTCCACGCTACCCACTCAGCCAAGCGGAGCCAACCCGGCTAGGTTTTGATATGGGTGTTGGTGGTGGTGGTGATGGTGGTGGTAATGGTGGTGGTGGTTCGCGCGGACGAACCCCCTTCGCAACCCTCCCTCGTTCGGCAACCTTCCGCACTCCTCTCCGCCTCTTGGAATATCGTTATAAATACAGATTCACGCGAATACACAAAGATATACACAGATATGCGCAACGTAACGAAACCACCCCTGCCCAATATTCTTCCTGCGGGCTTCACCGGAGAGACGCGCAAAATCGGAGGCAATGGGAGACAAATGTATTTTTCGTATCAACTCATATCCGGACAATTTTATGCTCTCGATGTTATCGCGCTGGGAGACGAGTACGCGTACCGTTGTCAATTTTTCTCTAATTGGACAAAGCAAAGAAAAATATCGGTTTTGTACTTACGATGGTGTACAGGATCACTCTTGGAAAACTGATTTTCGTGATTTTTTTTGGGGGGGGATATTTGTTTACCATTTTTTGGGACTCAGGGGATGTTTTATTACTACTCTTGGTTGTTACAGGGTATTTTTCATTAAACTTTATAAATGGCGGAGGTATGGCACGGTCTTTTAAGGATGTTGAGTCCCTATGAACCATCTTAATGTTAATTGTTCATAATCGTCATGAAATTTTTACACGACCTCCTGAATACTTGTAATTCAGTTATATACTTATAATTCAGTATATGTACTCATACTTATAATTCTTATAATTATAAGTATAATTATACTTATACTTATTTACTTATACTTATACTTATACTTATACTTATACTTATACTTATACTTATACTTATACTTATACTTATACTTATACTTATACTTATACTTATACTTATACTTATACTTATACTTATACTTATACTTATTTACTATAATTATACTTATAATTCAGTTATAATTCAGTTATATTCAGAATACTTATAATTCAGTATAACAATACTTGTAATTGTTTTTACATACTGAGTATGCAAAATCATACCGAATTTTTAAAATTCTATCATCATTGCTTCAACCTCCTTAGGGGTTGAAATAAAAAATAATAAGATAAATAGAATAATAATAAAAATTCCGAAAATGTTGTATGTTTTTGTATGAAGTATTTAAGAGGTCGTGTTAAAATTTCGCGACGATTAGGAAGCTCGTTATGTAAAAAATTAACATTTTGTTAAGAACAATTTTTAAAAGAAATAAAAAAAAATGTATCAATAAACTTCGTTTTGTTTCCGTTGCTTTCAGTATATTGTAGATATTACAAAATTGAGAGTTTAAAAAAAAAACTTATCGCAAAGTTACATCAGTTTCCATAAGACAACATTTAATTTGTGAATGTTAATTGTTCAATAACAAGCTTCCTAATTGTCGTAAAATTTTTACACGACCTCTAAAATACTTCATACAAAAACGTACGAAATTTTCGGAATTTTATTATCATTTGCGATTGGGGACTCAACATCCTTAAACGGGTTGCGGTGGATGGGGACAGATGGCGTGACACTTAGCTTCGGCAAGGTTGATCTGAAAAAAAAACCAACGAAAATTTTTCTTTTACTAACACTTGTACGCAGAATATGAACCAAGCGAAACTGAGAAATGTTGAAAATCGAAGAAACAGTACGCCTTGAAACAAAAACATTGAATTTTCCGAAACAACTGGCTCTATTCTACAATAAAAGAAGACGATGTTTTTTTTAATTTTCAAAAAAATTCTTATCCGATAAGGTTAGAAAGACTTGCATCAAATTTAATGATACTCGGTAGATTGTTTTTTTAGCCACACCCTTCATTAGCCTCCGTTATTCGTCATTTTTGCTTTCCGTGTAACCGAGTAACTTTCTTCACAGTTGCCTACATGCAATGCCCTGCAATATTTCAAGTATCGCGAATGCATAGATGCATGACGTTATAAAGGAATCGAATACCCCTTTGGAACACACGAGCTCGCTTTCCCGTTCAGACTCCATGCCCATCTCCGAATCCCTTAACGTTTTCAAACTCACTGCGAAACACCACAAGGGGATGAAGCGAGGGAGCGCGGGATTCCCTTTGGCGCAGAGCTCACCGCCGAGTCGTTTGTCGATCGTTTTCTAATTTGGCGAGCAAACACTCGAACGAGAGCCCTGATTCTATCCACCCCTCCCCCCCCCCCCCCCCCGCACATCGTCGTTCTCGCGGTCGGTCCGTCAGTCCGTTCTCAATTGCACCCCCAAAAATCCTCGCGAACCTTATGTACACCTACGAGCCTATGCGGCATTGACGTAAACGGGCATACTGTACAAACGCTCGGACCGATCACTACACTCCCGTATACTTGGTCCGTATGTAGAGTAGATTTGTCCGTAAAAAACTATTTCGCTGCTTCGACCTAGAATGGATCAAGCTGGCACGGCTTTCCAAGGGTAAACGGTTGAGCCTCTACAACGGATGACGTCTGTCACGTTTGCACGAGTATCTGTAGTCTGTTTGATCGGTACACCGCGAACAGGGGATTTCTGACGACTCGAACCCTTCGGCACCCTTCAACCACCCTCTTAAGGAGTTTCGGGACAATTGACGAAATCTTACCGTTTGATTCAAATTTATGCAGTCAATTCTTTTTCACATGCTGAATGGACCCTCCAAATTCTTAAGGGGCTGTACCAGTGTGAACGCTGAAAATTTGGGTGATTTTCGGGATTTTTTTGGAAGAAAAGTACTCAGTTAAATGTTTCGGAAAATTAAGAATATATTTGGCTATATTTGACCCATGTTGCATAATTTTTTCATAAAAAAATATTGAGATCCAAGCGACTTGAGCGCTGCCGTAGGAGGCGCCAAAAAAAAAGTTCATCCACTGCTGACATGATTCCGGGCGATTTAGTGGCTGAAACCGAAAAAGGAAAAAATGACGGTAAACTGGAGGGTATTTCCTGTACAATGACGTAGGATTTTCAACAAATATGGAAATCTAACAAAATGGCGTAGTTATGAAAAAAAAGTATGTTTTCTTGCCTATAAAATGGTCGTTTTTTTCAATGCCAAATCGTCAATTTTCATCCAATCGAAAATATCCTACGTCATTGTAGAGTAAATATGTTCAAGAGTACTCAGTTCAAATTTCAAGTCAATCGGATAATTGCTCTTTGAGTTACAATGTCAGCAAATTTGAAAAATCTTATTTCGAGAAAAAACGCGTTTAAAGATTTAACGCGTTTAAAGGCTGTCATTCGGGGAGTATTAGAGATACGGCTTTGAATTTTTTACAGAATATTCTTGAAAGTATAAACTGTCGAAAAAGGCAAAATATCGATTTTTTAAAAGTATCACACTGGTATAGCCCCTTAATCGATCGTTTACATCGTTTCTATAAAATTTACAATTGAAATTATGATTGAAATGTACTATTATGACACTGATCGCGAAATTTCCATGATATAGTGATTCGACAGTTTTCCATAACATTTTAAACATTTTTTTACTCTATTTCGTACGTAAAACTGCCATTCAGCTATGATGGTAGGTACCTTCCTATGATAAGGGAAGTTTCTACTTTGTTGGGCCAAAAAATGTTCGATCTTTCACCAATTTATAGAGCGAAGAATATTAAATATGGAACGTTGAAATTTGGGATGGTTTCTAAGCGGTCTTTATTGAAGATGAGAATATTTTTTGAAGTTTGACAAAACGTTGGAAACACTGTTCTATGGAATCAAACCTTCTTTATTATTTTTGGTTTGAGGACACAGTGAAAAAGTATTATCAACAATAAAAAAAGAATAATCTACAAACATGTTTTGAATTATGGGACAAAAACTCTGCAAGTTCAATAATTATTCTTATTCTATTGTTGATAATCCTTTGTTACTGTGTCATTAACTTTAAACAATAAAAAGTTTGATTCCATACAGCGCTTTGTTCAAATTAATTTTGGAGTTTCCTATCCCTCATTATTTAAATAATGAAAAATAATATCTCGAAAATGATTCACATTTGCATAAAGCATTACTGGGTTATTTGATAGTGGAAAACACGTCCTACTAATCCTTGCACAGAATCGTGACCAATAACCAGTAACCCTGTATAACGAAATGTATTAGGGTAGTTCGAACCAGAATTATCATTATTACCACCACAATTATTACAAAATTAATTCAAATAGCACATAGTAAAAAAAAAAGAAAAAAAACGCTTAAAAGCAAAGAAACCTTTGGGCAAAAAAAGAATTTGCTGATTTTCATTATTTTTTTTCAAGAGTATAGATGTCTTGACCATTTTTGAGACTCATAGTATGTTTTATTACTACTTTTGCCTATTACATGGATTTTTTCTTTCTATCATTCTTTAAAAATGGCAGAGGTATGACGGGGACTTTTAAACCGCATTTTCAAAACTGGCGTGATGGATAGCTAAAAAACTAATGCAACAATTCTGACGATATTTTGTATAAATATTTATATCCTTACTGTCTAAAACATGAACCTCAATATTTTTCAAAATTGAGGAAAAAAGTATTTTTTGGTTGCCGCATGTAGTTATTTTTTTCGAAAAATTTAATCTTTTTGTTCCAAAGCGTACCATTTCATCGATTTTCAACATTTCGCACTTTTTCTTGGTTCATATTCTGCGTATGAGTGTTAACGAAAAAAAAATCTGCATCAGTTTTTTTATCATATTAACCCCGCCGACGCTACGGGTCACACCGTCTGGCAACATCCGCCGAAACCTGTTCAGAAGACCCTGCCATATCATCCCCATTTTACAGACAAAAGAAAATACTACCCTTTAAAAAATGTCTTGCCTTTAAAAAATAATCATGAAAATGCCATGAAAGTCAGCAATTTTTTTCTCGCCCAAATTGTATTCCCCCCTCAAATGAAACACTTACGAAACTCCCCATAAAATGGACGTTCATTTGGAAACCCTCTGCAGTACCTTGAAATATAGGTTGGTATGGTTCTCGCCAGTAGTGTCTGGACAAAAAATCACACGGATTTTTTCGGCACGCAGAAACTTTTTCATTTTTTGTTGGCTCGTAAAATACATGCATTTAACCCCTTCGTTGGCATTTTACGCATTGACATGGTTGGCATTGACGCTATAGTGCGTCAAATAATTCCGTGCCCCGTGTGGCATTGACGCAGTAGTTGCGTCAACCTTCATTTCCCTATTTAAGTTGCTCTGATTTGAAATCGGGGCCTCACTCGGGGGTTTTTGGGCTCGCTGAATCCGAATTTGACGTCAAAATTTGGAAATTCAAAACGGCGGCGCCAATATGACGGACAAAAATCAAAAACTTTACTCGATTTAGATGAAAATTAGTACTCCGGCATTTTTGAGGTCGCTTATTACGAACCCGGACTTTAAATTTCAAAATTCAAAATGGCGGCGCTAGAATGGTGGACCGAAATTGAAAATTTTACTCGATTTAGATAAAAATTGGTACTCTGGGATTTTCGCGGTCGCTTGTTACGAATCTGAACACAAAATTCAAAAATTTTTAATGGCGGATCTAATATGGCGGACGAAAGTGCAAAAAACAGCTCGATTTGGATAAATCTTGGTACTCGGTGGTTTCCGGGGACGCTGAGTGTGATGCTGAACTCAAAATGGAGAAATTTTTCATGGTGAATTCAATAACATGGGGCATAATACAATAAATAAATGGAAATATATGAAGCTTGAGTACCGAGTTTCATCTAAATAAATCTGTATTACTCGTATTTTCATTCGCCATATTTCTTCGTCATTGTGAATTCCTGAATTTTTAGTTCAGATTCGTAATCAGCACCCTCAAAAACCCCGGAGTACAAGTTGTCAGGATAAAAAAACTTTCCTGCCATTTTGGGCACTTTTTGTCGAATTCTCTGTGCCAACGAAGGGGTTAAAGTTCTACCGGAGCGAGATATGACCAAATGACGATAAACTTTCAAACACCAGTCTCGTTTGTATTCGTTGCAACAAAGGCACGAATGCGAATATCTCCGTTGGTAGATCGTGGATCGAAACGATTTTCCGAGTCCCTTATTATTTCGCCCCCATGAGTATTTTACTATTGCTGACATTGGAGACGCTTCGAGCTATTGATGATGGCAATGGTGCCAGTACTGACGTGTCGACGTAGATACATGCGCATACGTGTATAAATTCTGTCGAATACTCGTATGTGAGTTCGCGCAAAGTGGTCGCGTGTATCGCCCCACTGCACGCGGCCAACAGAAGGCAGATCTCTCCCGGGAGACTCGACGCTTGTTTGCGCTGCTTATCATCAGTTCCCATTAATATTAAACCGCATTCAACGAACGAACGAGCCAGCCATCCAGCCGGTGTAGCTACCCCCTGATGGCTGAAAGAGAGAGAGGGTGATGAAGAGGGAGGGGGTGGAGGGGGGGGGGGGTGAAGAGAGAAACGAAGACTCAACCCAAAGTACATCCCCTCTTCTGCTGTCTCCCCTAACACACACCCCCGCATAAATACTCACATTCGTACACCCAGAAGTCTATATATATTAAACATTGATGAATGCACACATCAAAACACGTAAAAACATAATAAAAGTGTATTTAATTTATACACCCAACGCTTGGCAAATGCACACGTGCGACGTAACCTTGATGCATTGAATTCATGTCGTTCAATTATACACCTGCGTCATCAGATGTTGATCGATTCGCAAATTCGACTACAGAGTCGAGGATTTTCGGTTTACTGAGGGTATCGAGCTCCATCTATTTATTATAGAGTAAATATTCTTCGCGTAGATTTTTGGGGAAATTCGGAGTGTATAGTACCTTTTGGTACTTTTGGGTACTTTTGGGTACTTTTGGGTACCTTTGGGTACCTTTGGGTGGGAAAAATGACTTTTTTCTGAAAAAAAAATATTTCTTCACCATTTTTGTGACTTAGGGTTTTCTTAGTACTTTTGGCTGTTACATGATATTTTTTATATTTTATTAATCTTCGAAAATGGCAGAAGGCACAGTCTTCTAAACGGGTTGCGGCGGATGTTGTCAGACGGCGTGACCCATAGCGTCGGCGGGATTAATTTGAAAAAAAACCGGACAAAGATTTTTCTTCCATTAACACTCATACGCGGAATATGAACCAAGAAAAAGTGAGAAATGTTGAAAATCGATGAAATGGTACGCTTTGAAACAAAAAGATTTTCCGAAAAAAAATCCCTACGAGTTGCAGTAAATTTTTTTTGAGAAATTGCAGGTTCATGTTTTAGAGAATAATGTTAAAAAAATTTATACCAAATTTCATAAGAATCGGTCGATTAGTTTATAAGCTATACGTCACGCCAGTTTTGAAAATACAATTCAGAAGACCCTGCCATTTTTCCGCCATTTTTAAAGATTAATAAGTAATTAAATTACTATGTAACGACCAAAAAAGATGATAAAACATTCCCCAAGTCTCAAGAATTGTTGAGGAATATTTCCTTTGAAAAAAAATCGTGAAACTCAACAACATTTTTCCTTGCCTAAAGGTATCTTCTATTCACTATTATAATTATTATATAACTATTATATAACTATTCACAAATATAATTCTAGAGCTACAGAACGAAATTCGAAGTATATTGTTAATATTAAATTAAGTCGATGTTGTGAAACGCTTAATTCGAATTTATGGAGATCTGTCGAGTGATGATCTTTCGACAGGATCCTTGGACACACAAAATTTGGACGTCAGCTTCGACTGCACTGTGTGGTATCTGATTCCTAAAGATTTGAAGGCAGGCTTGCAAATAACTAAAATTGCCGCCTTTATTGCTGCGAGGGTGTTCAATGAAGGATGGACGTTGGTACTACGGATAATCGATGACTTGAGCATTCAAATTGGGCCACAAGCGAAATATTTCGACGATGCCTACGATGAGCAGCAGCGTATTGGGAGGTAGAGCCGCCGCAGTTTAAGCAGCTCAAAGGAGGCTCGTTCAGCTTGCCGAATGGGGATGTTGCAGCAAAAGCAATTCCACGAGGAATTAGGCTTGCTCTATGGGCCTGATATTGCAGATTATTGCCTTTGACTGCTGTAAGTACTCAAAAAGCTACCGATTTCCTAACCGCAGACTTTAACGGGTTACACCTACCTCGTGGTCGGAAAAAAGACGAATTTTCGTGATTTTTTTTCTCGGAAAATGTGAGCCGGTATTCAATGTTTTTTCTTTTAAATTTAGGGGTACGGTTTCAAGTATCATTCAAAATGTTTGTATTCAAAAATATTTATAAATGTGCTAGATACAATGGATACAAACCTTCCGAAATGAAAAAATCAAAGGGATTCATTTTCTGCACGCAATTATCTAGTGCTTGGACGGAGGATTTAATAAAATATTGATTTTTGAAAAAGTGGCCGCACTCTAAAATGAAAGTAGAGATTTTCGAAAAAAATGCTCTGTTTTCGGTGACAAAAAAAAACTACGCAATGAAAAAATCGGCATTGTTCAAGCACAGCTTATTGATATGTAAAAGAAGCTCGTGAGATTTGCAGTTGATCGGTGCAGTGATTTTTTTAAATATGGTGGTCGCCGATTTAAAAAAAATCATTTTGAGAAAAACGCGTTTAAAGTTTACCGGTGTGTCAAACCTACCTACAAACGCCCTTAACTCCCTTAATTTTGTAGGGATCGACTCAACATTTTCAGAGAATGTCTATGAATTGTTATATTTTGAGAATCCGTCGAAAATAAAAAATCGCTATTTTCAAAACCGTCAACTATTATAGGTGTAAGCCCTTAAGGTACTCCTTTCACGGAGGGCTGTATTTTGTGGGCGCATAATCAGGGCCCTTTCGAATCATTGGTAAATAACAGTGGCGTTTAATAAAAATAAGTTGCAATCAATTATTAAAAATTAGAAAAAATTTCCCTCAAATTCAGTAGATTCAAACATTATTAAATTTTCTCTGAAAAGTCGCACCTACGAAAATTCTTCTGCTAGTCACATTTTTCCAAGTTTTATCATTAATATTGTCTTCAAACATTCGGTGCCCTCTTTTTATTGTCCCTGCCGAATTTTTGGAATTTTTCAGTCGCGTGGGACAGTTCCTATCAGGCATTTAGAGTTGTTGAGTGTGTAAAGTATTAGATAGAAATGTGGCCAGCGTGTCATCTCCATAAACTGCCTTATAAATGAGACGATTTTTATAGTCGTAAATTTTCGTTAAGGGGGAATATACCTTTGTGAGGGCAAAATCAAGGGTCATTTTTGACACTTTATTTAAGAAGAACAAAACGATATTTTTAAATTTGGTTTTTTATACATGTTAGTAAAAGTCTTAAAGTGAAAGAATGTTTTTTTTTAATTACTTCGAAACAGAATGGCTTTAAACGCGTTTTTCTCGAAACTATGTTTTCAGACACGGGCGTATGCGTAGCGCCTCGAGTTTTCAATCGATTGACTTGAAATTTTAACTGTAGCTTTTTGACAACATTTTCTAGTCCAGTACGAAGGATTTTTTCGATAAGTTGAAATTTAAAAATGTTATGATCGATATCCGACAAAATTTTCTTTCTTCATATTAACGTTATTTTTTTTTATCAATATTTTGAAAACCCCCTCCGTACTGGACTAGTTTTTTATACCTACTTTCAAAATACTTTTTGTTTTTTGTTCTACCTTGAAAATTATAACCCGTGTGAATACGCTCGTAGAGGACTAAGAAAAAAGGAGTTTTCTTTCATTGACTACTACGCCGCCGTTTTGTTGCAAAAACATTTTAAATTTCTTTTTCTTTTACTTCAAGACTTGTACTAACATGTATAGAAAACGGAATTTAAAAATATTGTTTTGTTTTTTAAAAATAAATTGTCAAAAATGACCCTTGATTTTGCCCTCACAAAGGTATATTCCCCCTTAAGGAATCATCACGGTGTAACGGGTCAAAAAATAGCTGATCTTCGCGATTTTTTTTTTCGATCTGATCTTTTCATGTCAATTCAAAGCACTCACGAAGAACAGAAAATAAATTTTTAAACGTCTATTTTTATGTTTTTAGCTTTTTCTTAACGGTTGAAAATGTCTTCGAAAACAGAGACCTCACGTTATACGAGGTTGTAAATATTGTCTAAAAAAAATTTGTTTTGTTTTAAAAAAACAAAAACAAAGTTTAAAAAAAACTTTATTAAAAAAAAAACAAAACAAAGTTTAAAAAAAACTTTGTTTTAAAAAAACAAAACAAAGTTTTAAAAAACAAAGCAAAAAAGATTATTAATCAGTACGAAAGCCGCTATTTTGCTATGGAGATCTTTTAAAATGAAAATTAACCGAATGGCGGCGTTTTGAAAAAAAAGGTATCAAACTTAGCCTATTGTTTCGAAAGAGTTTCGTTAAATATAATATAAAGATTTAAAAAAATACATTATTTCACACTGCGTTTCAACAAAGTATTAATCGAATCAAATTATATGAATCCAAAATGGCAGTTCACTTCGCAAAGAAAAAAAACAAATATTTCTTTTGCCTATTCATCATTCAGGGGCACTTTCCTCTCCCTCTCGGTTGTTTGTAGTTTTTCGAAGGAAACAATCCGTGCACGCTGGCGAAGCAGAGCCCAGAGCGAATAGCGAGGGTGCTTAATTTTCACCCTTTGTTTAATTACCACTCGGAGTCGACTACTTAATTTAATACCCACGCGTGTGTGCGCGAGAGCCACTTGGTCGGTTTTGCGGGTAAGGAGACTTATAGCCAACGTTTATCTTATTCGGATTTACAACTTATTTCGCAGAGTTCAGCCAACGACGCTGAGAAACAAACATTCTTTTTTTCAACTACGATTTTTCTGCGTGCTCTCATTGATATAAACAATCTGTAAAAAAGTTTGGTAAAAATCCAAAAATCACAGACGAAGCACCCATTACAGAATTTATTATATGCAGAGATAGGTTCATATGAAAGCTTTTTGAGATCAGTCATCTGTCAGTACGTTGGAAACAATAAAATACATCTATTTATTAGTTCGTTATAACTTGTGGTTCGGTGAATTTAATTAATTGAAGAAAAAAATAATAACAATCTATGTATCATCAATTGAAACTAATTAGTACACTGATTGTGTATTCTGCTTCCTAATTAATAATTAAAAGCACTCAGTATTGCAAACAAACTCAAAAAGTCATTTTATATCGATCAAAATAAAAAAAAAAACAATATGGCGGTTCCCAGCGGGAATATTGTAAATATACATTTGGAACCTTCGCAAGAGGGGACAAATCCGGTAAAAAAAACTAGACTTTCGTGTTGGGCTATGCGTTGGGGTATATTATTGTCAACCATACGAGTATCATCATATAAAGGCATAATAATAACAAGTTAGTAACTCGCGTATTGCTTTTATTGTGGAATCTGAATTTTTATTTTGAGATCGTCAATTTTATAAGTACTACTTTTTTATTTTTATTTTTTAAATTTTAATTTCATTTAATTTTTTAATTTTTTGGACTGCAGCAAATTCAACAGGAAGCATCAAGCAAGTTTCTGACTTGTACAATTTTATTTTGTATAACAAAGCTAAACAGAATTTGTTCATATGAAATCATTTTAATATTTTTTAATTGAACAGAATTTAAATCAATTTTAACGAGTACAGAATTAATTTGAACCACACAGAATCGTTTAAACTAAACAGAATTATTTAACTAAACAAAATGTGTCCCTTTGTAATCATTTTAGCATCATTCTTACTTTTTATTTTACATTATTAAAAAAAATCGATTGCACATTATAAATTATATTGACAAGGAAATCGTTTTTGGTATTTCTTACTGATTTCGTCCAATTAGGAATATGTCGAAATGATATGTACTTTTTCACTAAAAATCACCATTTTTTGAATCTTTTGTAGGGGAAACTTTCCTCTGGGGAACAAATTTAGTCCTTTGAACAAAGAAGTCAAGTCCACAAAAAAACAGCATAAATACTGCGTAACAAGTGACAGATATATTTCCATAAGTTGTATTCATCTTACAAAAAGTTCTAACATCGTTCAAAGCCTGTCAAAGATGCTTTTAAATATATGAAACTTTTGCATGCGACCAATGGAAAGAGAGTTCGAAGCGGTAGTTGGTAAGTTGTTTTTATTCACCCAATGCATGAATATTTTACTCCCTCGCTAACTACAATGTTCGAATTTTGTCAACTCTATTTTTTTTATTCAACTTTTCATCCACGGATCACGTAAGGAAACTCCATATACAGGGTGTCTCAAAATGACCTGACATTTTTATTTATGAATAAAAACGTATTATTTATTTGAAAAGTAAGAATATTTTTATTTTAATATAAGGTACATGGAGGTAATGTCAACCTATTTGCAAAACTTCGAGAGATGTCAACGAATTTAGTCCAGTTTCATTAGCAATAAACATTACCATTCAGCGCTGCTCATTTAAGGCCTTAGGCCACAGTAACGGGTATAAAATCATGTGCGAATTTAACAATTTTTTTTCGTATGAAAAAGTGATTCACTTATAAAATTAATTACACATCTATTGAGTATGAATATCAAACTGTTGGAAATATTTTTTTTCCGTTATACAAAATGACCGAGTACTCGAAACTTCTCGAAACAGCTTTTTTCCAATTGGCGTGACAAATAACTTCATCAATTTTCACTCCATTTACTTCAAATTTAAAAGTTATGTTACTAATTGCATTTCGCAGAGAAGAATTTCTGATTAATCGAAAACTTTTCATTTTATGAACAGTTATAACGAAATTTTTCACTGAAAATTCATTTCTCATTTTTTGTTCTAGATGCAAGATTGTGGATGCTAAATGTCACGCCGCGGAGGGCTTAAAAAAAGATAACAAAATAAAATATTAGTAATCGGCCATTTTTTACATCGAAAAAAAAAAAATTCTAACAGCTTGATATTTATACTAAATAGATGTGTAATTAATTTTATAAGTGAATCACTTTTTCATACGAAAAAAAAAAATGTTAAATTCGCACACGATTTTATATCCGTTACTGTGGCCTAAGACCTTAACGTGCACGGTTCAAAATTTAATAACCTTCCATTATCGAATTTTCAAATAAAAATGGTATCCTCTTTGCATAAAAAAACGCGGCCATTGAATGATCAGAGCGCACCTAAACTCTCGATTAACCCACAAATGAAGCGTTCACATGGAAGGCTATGGATGTCCCAACTTGACAGACGGAAAATATCCGATATTGTCAAGTGATCCGATTGCGTTAATTAACAAAGTCGCGCAATGCATTGTGCGTATTTACGTTCGCTTATATCATACGATCACCCGTATTGACATTTTCATCGAAGTTAATATCAGCACGAGTTCAATATATACGGCGCGGTAATCATACGGTAATTACGCGTGTGCAGAGACTGAGTAATTACAGTAATCGGTTAAGCAGGGTACGCAGAGCAAGAGAGAGAGAGAGAGACGGAGAGGGTAAAACCGAACGAAAGAGGGAAGGAGAAACTATGCTAGTAGACAAAACGAGAGAACGCTAGTTACGTTTTCAGAGATGACCGAATGGCACGATCATTCAATTATTTGTTGATTGGAAAAAGACCGGTAGCTGAATCAACACCGGAAAACCATTTTGCATTCTCGTTATTAAATGTTTATCCTGTTTTTTTTTCATGTTTCGAACATTGTAAAGACCAATTTGTTTGGGTCCCAAACGAATCCAAACAAACCCTAACAAACCCTAACATTGTAAAGACGTTAAATAAAAAAAGTCAATGTTTAGGTTGAGGGAAATAAAAATTTGAGAAAATTGAGGGAAAAAAGATAAAAATATTTAGGTTGAGGGAAAAGCTGTGACGTAGTATAAATCTGCAACTCCCATCTCTATATTTTTATTCAGGGTGTCCCAGAACTGATGGTAGTCTCTGAAGTGGGGGGGTTGGGGGTGAAATTCCAAGTCGATTGATATAAGCATGTATGGGTCTGAGATCAAGCCCTGAATTATTATTAATTTTTTAAGGCGAGCCAATCAGGTGCGCCCGATGACCCAGCGTACGTCGGTAAGCGATCATGCGTGCAGTGGAGCGCACCTGATTGGCTCGCCTTTAAAAATTACCAATAATTCAGGGGTTGATCTGAGACCCATACATGCTTATATCAATCGACTCAGAATTTCACCCCCAACTCCCCATTTCAGGGACTACCATCAGTTCTGGGACACCCTGTATGGAGAGTTTGTTAACTCGAGACTCATATCTCTATGCTACAAACTACAGGCTCACATTTTTATGCAGGGCGTCCTGTTATGAATGGATCATCCTGCAACTGTCGATAGGATCATGCCCTACTATATGCTGGAATTTCGGTTTAGTAAAAATCCCACGGTTTTCGAAATAAAAATCATCTGCTTTTGGTCTTTCGCTTGCCATTTCTACCAAAGATAACTTTTTTGACCCGGTTTTTTAAAATACTCTTGGCTATTTGTTTTATCTAAAAAAAAAATTTTCTTTTTAACCTCAAATGTTAAGGAAACTTGATGAAAAACGATCTTATGCAGAATTTTCATACAAACCGATTCAAACATCTGACTTGATAGCCTGCGGGGTAAAAAAAATTTACTACGCACATCGTGCCAATTACTTAAAAAAGTTGCTTAGTGAATATCGATTCATATCATTTGTAGAAATGGCATGCTAAAAACCAAAAGCAGATGATGCTTTTTCAAAAAATCACATAAAATCCAAAATCTCGAAAACCGTGGGACTTGTATCAAACTGCAATTTCAGCATAAGACATGATCTGACCTATCGACGGTTGCAGGATTATCCATTCGTAACAGGACACCCTGTATAACAATCTCAAGTTGGATTGCCAGGAAATGAAATCCAGCAGGGCAACTGGTTGGATTTCGTACGTACGCTCGTACACGTGTATATATGTGCAGGAGTTCCAGACTAGGGGATGACTGGTAGCGGTGGGTGAAGAGGCGATCGGTTAAAGAGGCCAAAGGACCATTCAATTAGGATCGATCGGCGTAATCCTCCTTCGCTACTCTGATCGTTTTTTTCTGAACTAGTATACGGGGTGCACCATTTTGAGTCTTGACTCGAAATTAGTCTCATGAGAAATGGCATCTACAAAACACTTACGGTGTCAAGGGGAACCTACTGAGGCGATTGAAAATCGAAATATGTCCACCCTTTCAAGAGCCCCATACAAGCTTTCGTGATTCTTAAATGAATATAACAAAAATGATAGTCTTGCAGATGAAAAAAAAACAATATTTACAGCATTTTTTATGTTGGCGAACCACCTGAAACGATATTGACTGGGATTCATCATTTGAGGGCTTTAAATAACGAGAGAATAATGACAGATTGAACATACAGAGTCTGCCATCATTCGAACACAACACGAAAAAAAGACTGATTCCAGGCGAATTTAATTGCGAATACGCGCCACAACTATTCTTTTAACGCGTTACCCCCACTTGTAGCGCAAAAAAGGCCTTTTTCATGATTTTTTTTAAAGAAAACTACAAAACTTTTTTAATCGATCAATATTCCATCTTAAAGAACACATCTTAAAGAACTTTCAGTAATTTTTTTATTGAAAAATATTATATTGTTTAGTGGCAAATGGCCGTCAATGAAATAATGTTTTTATATACACGGTTTGCGGTGACCAACATTGCGGCGAAGTGGATCATCTGAAAAAAAATGCGGATGGATTTAGTCAAATATAAGTATAAACTAGTCTTTAATCGAAGGATTTTAAAAAATATTCATTTTTCACAAAATGGCGGACAGTCAAAGTTAATGGTTCGATTTTAACGAAAAAAAACGGCCGTTTTTTGGCTATCAAACGGCCATTTTTTTCGAAAAAAAAAAAATCGAACGATTAAAGACTACATTTTTATGTATTAAATAAGCCTGCAAAATTTCAAGAAGATCGGTTCATTAGTGCTCGAGTAATCTTGGTCACCGACTTCAGAAATGCCATTTTGAGAAAAACGCGTTTAAAGTTTCAATTTCAGTTCTTCAATTCACGGATTCTTCTCTTTCAACGCTCATATCTCAGTCAATTTTGTTCGGATCGACTTGAAATTTTCAGGACATATTCTCAGATACTTATACTTCAAAAAAATGCAATAAAAAAAATCGATTTTTTCAAAATCGCAAGTGGGGTTAACTCCTTAACAGACCGACCACATCATGAAGAAATAGGAGGGTGTGACGTCTGCAAGCTGAAGACTTGCTCCAAACTAGCATCGCCAAATTTGAGGGTCTAGGCAACATGCCATTTCGTTTCGTTCATTGACACTCTAGTTTGACAGGGATGTTGAAACACTAGGATAGAAGGACATATCTGACCAGGACCCTAAATTTATGGGCAGAACATTATTCTAATGGTGGCTCCATCATCGATAAAGCGACATCGATGAAGAATGACATCGATGAGGAAATTGCTATGACTTCCGTATTTTTTATGCTGGAGAGGGGATTTTTTGTTCACTCCATTAAAAAACCAATTCCATTTAAACAAAATAAAACCTATATACTCCAGTTACAAAATAATGATTTTTTTTTACAACCTCCGCCGTTTTTCCCCGTCCTTTTTACGTCTCATTTCGGACAAGTCCATTTTAAGTAGACACCCTTTGCATGCACATCCTATCTGCACATGCTTTAGCAGAGGCGAGGCGACTATGTACACCCCATGTGAGCGGACCCACATATACGTGGATCTAGTCAACTGTGAATCTCGTCGTATAGCGAGCCTGAAGTGCTTTAGTTCGATCAATGCAGACATCGGCTTCAAGCCGAAATAATCGATCACAATAATTAGGAGTACACGCGATAATTGTGCCAATAGGACATGCTGCGACAATCTTTTTATTCGGGCCAAACGCGTGACCATCCCATGCGGACGAGTCAAGATTAATCTGGAAAAAACTAGATGTCGAATGAAGCGAAAGGTGAGTGTGGAGAGCAGACGGTCCATTTGATGCTGAAAGGGCAAATTAACGAAAATCATTACAGTAATAATAGCAACGGTGTATACCGTTGCTAGGAGTAATAAAAACGAAGAACATTTGCTCGCGTTACCGCGGCCCGGCATACCGATCCCTCCGTTCACTCCTGTTGATGGACTCTCTTCATCTTATGGCGAACAGGCACACATTGACTGGTCTAAGAGGCAGAGAGAGAAAGAGGGGGAGGGAGAGAGAGAGAGAGGGAGAGAGAGAGAGAGAGAGAGAGAGAGAGAATCGTAGACATTCTTCCCCCAACGAAGGGTGACATCTCATTAGTGAGATAAATTGCTCCACCTTACACATCTTCTCCACACACCTTATCGTTACAGTCTTCCCGCGGTACTTTTAGCGTGTGTGTTCTCGGACGTCAGTGTAGGTACATATAAGCTGTCTCAAAATTATCTGACTTTTTGATTTATTAATAAAACGTATTATTTATTTGAAAAGTACGAATATTTATATTTAAAAATAAGGTACAAACATGGAGGTTATGCGTGGACAATAGCCGATAGATGGCAGCCTCGTTCCTGTTTGCAAACGTTCACTCTTTTGACGACATTTTCAATAACATTTTGGCATAACTGCGGATTTATTTCATCAAGGCCTTAGGTCATGGATATAAAATCATGTGCGAATTTAACAATTTTTTTTTCGTATGAAAAAGTGATTTCCTTATAAAATTAATTACACATCTATTTAGTATGAATATCAAGCTGTTGGAATTTTTTTTTTTCGATGTACAAAATGGCCGACTACTAATGTTTTCTTTTGTTGTCTTTTTTTAGACGCTTTGCTGCGTGACATTTAGCATTGACAATTTTTGACCTGGAACAAGAAACAAAAATTCTCGTCAATCTACATTAGAATACCTAGAGAAGTACGTACGGAATTTAAGAAATATTGTTTTATTCAAAAGTTGTAGGTATTTGAACTTGAGAAATGAATTTTCAGTGAAAAATTTCGTTATAACTGCTCATAAAATGAAAAGTTTTCGATTAATCAGAAATTCCGTACGTACTTCTCTGCGAAATGCACTTAGGAACATAACTTTTAAATTTGAAGTAAATCGAGTGAAAATTGTTGAAGTTATTTGTCACGCCAATTGGAGAAAAGCTGTTTCGAGAAGTTTCGAGTTGTCGGCCATATTGTACATCGAAAAAAAAGTGTAACAGCTTGATATTCATACTAAATAAATGTGTAATTAATTTTATGAGTGATTCACTTTTTTATATGAAAAAAATTGTTAAATTCCTACATGATTTTACTTCCGTTACTGTGTCTTGAGCTGCGGAATGGTCTGTGGATCATTGGCATACACTTTTCCTTTCACATAACCTCCATGGGTGTATCTGGTATAAAAATAACAACAATAAAATATTCCCATTATTCAAATAAATAATGTTGCATATCTTTGTTATTTTTTAAAATATTTTTGGGGATGGGAAATACGAATATAGAAGTAATTTTTTTAAAGGCGTTTTTTCTTTTTTTTCCATACACAAACGAAATGTTTAAATGACAATTGTGACCAAACGATGCATTTTGGAGAAAAAATATATGAATAAAAAATATTCCTTTATAAATTGACAACAAAAAAGGTCTCATTCATTTTTTCGGAAACTCTCTTGACAATGGAGTTACGAACAACGGTAGTTTTAATGAGGGGAGAGGTTGAGCCGCGCGTGACAGACGATGAGATGAACTTTCGTTGTTTACATCTCCGTTACTCGTAGAATTAGCAAATAAATGAATAAGACCTTTTTTATTGTCAATTAACAACGGAAACTTTTCTATATGGAACACTTTTTTCGTAAACTGCATTATTTCATCACAATCGTTATTCAAACAATTAAATTGTTAAAAAGTACCTCGGTGTATGAACTACTAGTTCAAACTAAAATAAATAAAAAATGGTACCTTCAATATGCGATTTCCGCGCCATATCCGTTTGACTTGTATTTGTAGGTGTCGAAAGGTGCAGCGCCGGTAATTGACAATTATTGTAATTGACAGCTGTAATTATCAGTGGCGTGGCATGTGGAGGTTGCAGTGTTGGGGTGACACCTCGTGCATATGAAATGCACAATTCCATGATTGTTTGGTTTTCATCAGGTTTCTTTGAGTTACCGGACAGGACACCATGTGGCTGTCATAAGTGTCATGAATCTCATTGGCACACCCGCAACACCATTCCTAAGGAATTCTTCTCAATGGGGTAGGATTTGGAAAGGCACCTAATCCGTTGTACTAGGTACGTGTATCAAGTGCAGGATGACCATTTAGAGGAGTTTTGGACCTGCATTGAGTTCTTTCATTCTTATCTGCACGTATTGATGGATAGTGTTGAAGCTCGGAGCAAAATGACATCGCATACACTCGCAAGGGCTGCCAATTAGGGACTGCAATAAGGTTAACGTGATACCATTTGGATAATGATAATTGCCTGGTGGTCAAACGGACTACTATCATGAGTCATGAAACAGCAAAGACGTGTGGCACGGTCTTCTAAAATGCATTTCCAACAAACCTAGTCGACCGATTCTGATGAAATTTTGCACAAATTTTATCTTGTCCTCCTAAATATAAACCTAAATGAATTTGCAAATCTAAAAAGTAAATTTCATTGCAAAAAGTCGACATTTCTTGGATAAATTCAATATTTTTTGTTTCAAGGCGTACCATTTAATCGATTTTCAACATTTCTCACTTGTTCTTGGTTCATATTCTGCGTATGAGTGTCAACGAATGAAACGTTTTCGCTGATTGTCTTCAGATGATTCCCGGCGACGTTACGCGTCACGCCGTCTGGCAACATCCGCCGCAACCTATTTAGAAGACGCATACCTTCGCCATTTCTACAGATTAATAAATAAATCAAAATACCATGTAACCGCGAAAAATAGCAATAATATAGTATAGTATAATGGTATAATAGTATAATAATATAGTATAGTATAATAATATAGTATAATAAATAGTAATAATATAGTATAGTATAATAATAAAAATAGAAATAATAGTAAAATACCCTTAGTTTCGAAAACGCCAAAGAAATTTTTCCTTAAAAAAAAATTGCATGGAAATCAGCGAAAATCATGAAAATCAGAAAATCAGCCTCGCCTAAAGGTACCTCCGCCTCACACTCCGAAAATCATCAAAACGTTTCTACGTATCGTAATTAGAACTTAAGGAGGTGCGATCATTACTACGAATCCAACTTTCGGATTTAACATTTTTATATGGTTTTGACGAATACACTATGAGTTTATGAGTTTTTTTCATTTATCACGTATCAATAATATGTACAACTATATTCTGCCTATCGTGTTAATTCCGCTGAGGTAATTCAACCCTAACTTCGATAGGTTTCCGGCTGTTTTTTTTCGTCTTATCAGTACGTTTTTATGGTGGATATGTTAATATTATTACTACGAACATTACTACCGAGTCGTTGACAATCTAATTTTTCAGTTTTCATTTGTTCGCGTGCAATAAATTCTTTCTTTGCCCCAACATTTGGCACACTATAATCGATAATACGAACAATCAACATAAGTGAACATCAATCAGAGCAGCCGTGGGTGAAATTAATTCACACTCTTTTTTAACCCCGTGGAAGTGATCGTACCTCCTTAACGACCTCTATGTGCAAGAACGTTCTTGATAATAATTTCAAATAACAAAAATTAATCATTGAGAATAATCGTTGCATTCCAAGGATGCAAACTCAAACACCATGCCCACGGGTGCTTCCACGGACGCTCGGAAATGGTTTGTGAGAAGAGGAAAGCTTCACCAGATGTACCTAGTGTGCATTTTAGTGGTATTGTATACACATAGGTAGAACCTAATATCACCCTCTCGCTGCAGGTCGCTGGCTATAGAGAGAGAGATAGAGAGGGAGGGGGAGGGAGGGAGGGAGGGGGAGAGAGAGAGAGAGAGAGAGAGAGAGAGAGAGAGAGATCGTATGCGTCGTCGTCGCGGGGACGATGCAGCATGCAGAAGTGAGGCTGGAGAGCGAGGGGAAATGTATTAGGGGCTCGCATAGCTAAACTAATTGGTTAAATCTGTTGGGCCGCATAACTGGGAGGCTAATTGGGTGATTTCCTGACAAATTATATCCACCCCGACGACTACGCCCACTCGGTAGCGGGACCGTTTGTCACTTGACACTTTGAGAAGGCCTGTCTCTCTCTTTTCCCCTCGCGCACACGCGATTTCTCTTTCTCGATTATGCTTTCTCCCTCTTCATCTCGTACGCTCACATGTTCATGCGCAGGATGATACGAATGCTCGAAGGAGAGAGTCAAACGAGAGATGCGAGAGTGAAGAAAAAACAAATCGCTTGCCCATGGTGCCTCGAGTGGCGAGATTATTGCGATGTTTTGGAGCTTTTTTAAGAGCTTTCGGCCGGATATATGTATATACGTTGATACGCATATATGCGTGTCTTCTCAGCTTTCGTTACGCCGCCAGTTTCTCGACTTACTTCTCAAACTGGTATAACCCCTTGTGACAAACGTGGAAACGACGACTGCGACGAACGACCAAGTTATAGACTCGTTGCTTCTCTCCGCGACTCGCTCGGCTTTTGGGTACGTGTGTAAAATCTCGACAGGACGATTATACATATATATATATATATATATATATATATATATATATATATATATATATATATATATATATGCATAGAGGGTGTCCTATCTTAATCTTTTGTCTTATTTATCTCGAAAAATACTGCGCCGATCAAGTATTGAGTAAAACGTTTAAGGTTCAAAAAGAGACGTTCAATAACATAGTTTTGTTTCTCAATTCAAAATAGCAACGATAAGAGGGCCAAGATATTTTTTTAAAAAAGCGAACTTGGCCTTTTTCAATGAAAAAAAAATCGCCCGGTCAAAACTAACAACTTTCGTAGGAATTTTTGTTCATACGGTTCATCATTATTAGGTTAGCAGGCCATTTTTACCGATTTTAGCGCTATCCAGAATGTACCACGAGTGTATCGTGGTAAAATCGTTAACAACACTAGTGTGAGTGTGCGGGTGTGTTGGTGTGAGTTTATTTGGATTTCTTTGGGTTTGTTTGGGTTTGTTCGACAACCCGAAAAAACCCGAACGAACTCGAACAAGGATTAGATACCTGCGGCTCGTCACTTCGTGTGTGGGTAGAATAGTTTGCCTCCTCGTGGTAAATTCTGGACAGCGCTTAAATAATAAAAAAAAAGAGATGGTGTTCTAAGCTAAAAATTATGAGCATTATAAAAAAATGACTACAAAATTTGGTAGTTTACGTTTGACAATATTTTTTGTGAGAAAAGCCACGTTCACATTTTACTAAAACATGTTAGCCATCTTTACGTTGCCATTTTGAATTTTCAAAGAAATTCGAACTCTTTAACCCCTAAAAGTTTCACTACGCTTAATACTTGATTGCAGCAGTATTTTTCGAGATAAATCAGGTATGTATATATTTATATATATATATATTTGGGTGGTTAAAAAAATTATTATTTTTCCGCGGCACTCAACGGAAAATGTTACTACGTTATGAAAAAGTAATTCATACAAAATTTGAAAGGTCTAAACATTTTTTTAGATAGTGATCAAATGACTTTTCATTTTTTTCGCTTTTTTTTCTTTGTTTGTTTTTTAAAGCCAAAAAGGGTCTTCCATTAATCACGTGAGGCTCAAATGGCGGGGGGGGGGGGGGGGGGTGGAAAAAAGTAGCAACGGTATGTTTCTATCGCCCAAGGTCGACGAAATTTCATGACGATTAAGAAGCTATTTGTTGAACAATTAACATTAACATGCTTCATAGGGACTCAACATCCTTATATGTTAAGGAAACTTGACGAAAAAAGATGATATGCAGAATTTTCAAACCAATTGCAAACCAATTCGAATTTCTGTCTTTGATAGCCTGTGGTGTAAAAAATGTACTACGCATATCGTGCCAGTTACATTAAAAAGTTGCTCAGTTATTGTCGGTTCATATCATTTGTGGAAATGGCATGCGAAAAATCGAAACCGGATGAGTTTTTTTCAAAAATTCACATAAAGCCCGAAATGTCGAAAACCATGGGAGTTTTCCTAAACTGAAATTCCAGTATATAGTAGGACATTATGTGACCCATCTACAGTTGCAGAATTATCCATTCATAACAGGACACCCTGTATATATTTTAAGCAGGGTTGGGCGCGATGCAGTATTTACGCACTTTTGATATACGTGTCCTATCTTCGCAAAGCGAAGCGACGAGTTTCCGCAGCATGAAAGTGTGCCTATGTTGTCTCCTCGTTCGCTTAACTCTCGCCGCGAAACTACCCGTCTCCTGGATCTCTTTCTCTTTGTGAGATGAGTCGAATGAGACATCTCTGATGTGTACAAAGTACCCGAGGACTTGAACATTTTTCTTCCTTCTCCTTTGCCGTGCCTTTTTTTTCGTTTAATATGATTATTAGTTTAGCTCCGTGAGAAAATGGCAATAGCGGAGGAATTTTCGGGTGATATATTTGATCTATTATTAAATTCTTGAATAAGCAACCTCGTCAAGTATGTGGCACTCAAAGTTGGGGAATGCTGATGGAGAGGGCGGTTTTTTTCTCCGATTTTTTTTGTCACCCGAAGATCACCGAGTCGGAGAATTTTATTGCCATTGGAAAATGGCCTTTCTGATTTTTTTTTCTTTCGATCATCGTGTCGTACGTATATCCCATTTTTATGAAATACGAAAACGATAATGTTTTTAGAAAACGGAGAAGAAATGACGAATTGAAAATAGTCGAGAAAAGTTTCCTTCACAAATTGAATTTAATGTATTATATTGCATATTATATAGTTTGTGTTGAAAGTGTCATAATTCATTATGTTAATATTGTAAATTATACATTTTATATGATCAATATTCAATTAAATTGAGAAGAACGCGAAATATATTTGAGGTATTATTAAATTCTCGAATAAACAGCCTCGGCAAGTAAAACTTTTTACAAAATTATATATTTTCTTGAGTGATATTTCAAGTGTTTCACGTCTGAAGACGTGAAACACTTGAAATAAAGCCTCAAGCATTAAAGAAAATATTTACACTTTTGAAAGTTCTATGTTTATGTAAGTATTATTAAGGGGGCGTCCATAAATTACGCAACGCAAAATTTCCCACTTTTTGCCCCCCCCCCCCCCCCCCGCCCCACGTAACAGAACCGTAACGCCTGGTGTGAACCCCCCCCCCCCATCTATTCCGTTACGTAACGGGTGCTTTATCGTCAATGATTGCGTTTTTTTTTTCAAAGAAATAACTAATTATGAAAGGATCGGGTTTATACTCATTTTATGAAGTATATATTCATCTAGTTTTATACCAATTTTTTTATTTAAAAAAATTAAACCTGATTTGGCGGCGAAAAAAAACTCTTCATTGTCCCATCGATATCTTTATGAATGGTGATCTGTAAATGAAAAGTCAACAATTTATCGATATCTATACAAATATAGCTACCGTTATCCGTAGCCGTTTTTTTATTTTGGTTTTTTTTACAAAATGCCGTTTGTTTGGACATTTTTTTCTATCTTGAATGCTTTTTTTGTACTCAAGCAATCTTTAAAAATAGCAATGATCAAAATTTCAAAAATCGGCTACGTACAACCTTAGTCACTGCGATTACAAAAATGTTTCAAAAAAATTGAAAATCGGTTGATAAGTTTTTGGGTATTCGCTGAGACAAGGTCGAAAAAAGTAGTTTCAAGAAAATCGCGATCAAAGTTTTCCTTTCGTTTTTCTTGATATAAAGTTATGTTTTTTCTAGAATATTGATACTTACATTCAACCATCAAGTCACGGGCGATATGACGGGTCTTCGTCTTCATAATATTTCTCAAAATAATAAGAGCTTGCACTTCATCGGTTCTGAACGATGAGTTTTAAATTTAAACTTTTGAACATGCAAAAATTTTGCTATTTCTGACAGTTCTAAAATCGTGACGTAACGCAAACCTCGACCCCCCCTCCCCACCACGTACGTAAAGCGTAACGCCAGGCCGAACCCCCTCCCCAATTGCGTTACGTAATTTATGGGCGCCCCCTAAGTATGTACTGCATTTACCTTTGGTCAGTGACCAAGAATAATGTTTTTCTGTAGCATTACTATTTAACTTCATACACTTAATATTATTTTGTACTTTTCTGTTCAATAGTTTATAAATAAAAGCTTTTTGTACATAAAAGTTTTATCAAAGCTTAGTATATATATAAAAGTTTTTAAAAACATTTTTTTCGTTTGTTTTTATTTCGGGAAACAAAAACGAATTGCTTCGAAATCATTTGCACCTTTGGAAATTCCAATGTGCGACTGGGAAAGTCGAAATGACATACGAGATTGCTCGCTCCATTCGACCATTTGTTGTCAGAAATTAATTGTGCAAAAAATGAGGAATACTCGACAGCCGAGAGCGGCGTGGCGATAGAGGGAAGAAGCCGAAAACGATATCGAGGAATACGAGAGACCTCCAAGGAGACCCGCGATTTGGTTGATTAACGTTCACATGTTCTCCATCTGTTGTGGCATTCTTTCCTCTTCTCACACGCCTTCGTATTTCTCGTGACGAACCAGCGCGCGCGAGCTTCTGAATCTCTTTTGAGCCTAATGCGAGACATATTTCGATTATTTTTATAGCCGCTATTTTATTTTCGCGATGCTGAATCTGCGTGTCCAGATTGCAGCCTCAACACCTCAAGTTATTTTATCAATACATGTCTGGCTATACTGAAGAATTTTTATATACGCGAATTTTAATAAACCGTGAGAATTGTCGTTTGAGTGGGCGCGAATTGGTTAGTTAATTCGCGTGGCCACGAGGGCACGATACAAACTAATTAAATCCACATAATCGATTCATTTTATTAAATTTTTACCCAAGCAAGCAGCAGGAAATGTTTTAATGAAACTTAAACTATTTGCTTTGGTGTAATTTCGTACGTAATTCGTATAAAAAGTAGCTATTCGACGTAAATCAAATCGATATTAAAATTTCACAGCTAAGGGTGGAGATACCTTTAAGGGATTACGTGAGTTTGAAAATTTCAAAAAATTCATTCTTTCAATTTTATTATCTAATAGTACATGATGTCTAGAATATTCTCCCAAAGTTTTAAGTCGATTGGAGAAAAAGTCTAAGAGAGAGAGAGAGCCTGTGGGAATTCCCCCCGTTGAGAAAAACAGGCCGAGAGCGACGCAAGTATATGACATTTTTCTCAAAACACTATTTTTGAAGTCCTTATTGACCTTATTTAAAGTTTGCACACTTCAAAATAGCAATGATTAGTGATTGAACGCAGGTTGTTTTTTTTCGATTACAAATAATTTAACAAGATTATACGTAGTGTAAATTGTATAAAAAATGTTACTATTTTGCACACACCTCTGCCAAAAATTCAAATAAATGTTTTTTTTTCAATCCTTCGTTCAATCAAGAGCTATACCGATCCATTAGGGGGCGTATTTAAATTATGTAACGCGATTGGGGGGGGGGGGGTGGTTCGGCCTGGCGTTACGGTCTACGTACATGGCGGGGGAGGGGGGTCGAGGTTTGCGTTACGTCACGATTTTAGATCTACCAAAAATATCAAAATATCTGCACGTTCAAGCTCTTATTATTTTGAGAAATATAATGAAGATGGAAAACCGTCATATCGCCTGCGACTTGATACTGTAATGTAAGTATCAATATTCTAGAAAAAAAACATAACTTTATATCAAGAAAGACGGAAATAAAACTTTGATTGTGATTTTTTCGAACCTCCTTTTTTCGACCTTGCCTCAGCGAATACTCAAAAACTTATCGACCGATTTAAAATTTTTTAAAAACATTTTTGTAATCGCAGTGACTAGGGATGTACGTAGCCGATTTTGAAAATTTTTATCATTACTGTTTTTAAAGATTGCTCAGTACAAAAAAGGGCCTTGAAGATAAAAAAGAAATATCCAAACTGTCGGCATTTTGTAAAAGAAACCAAAATGAAAAAACGGCTACGCATAACCATAGCTACATTTGTATAGATATCGATACATTGTTGACTTTTTATTTACAGATAACCTTTCATAAAAGTATCGATGGGACAATGAAGAGAATTTTTTTCGTCGCCAAATAAGGGTTAATTTTTATTTATTTAAAAAGATTGGTATAGTACTAAATGAATATATACTTCATAAAATGAGTTTAAACCCGATCCTTTCATAATTAGTTATTTCTTTGAAAAAAAAAAAACGGAATTATTGACGACAAAGCACCCGTTACGTAACGGAATAGATGGGGGGGGGGGGGGGGGGTTCACGCCAGGCGTTACGATTCTGTTACGTGGAGGGGGGGGCTAAAAAATTGGGAAATTTTGCGTTACGTAATTTATGTACGCCCCCTAACAGAAAAAAATGATGTTTCAATTTCGGATAAAGCTATGATGAGTTATCCTGACCACCACGAGGACACTTTTTTAGGTGTCTTCAGAAACCAGGACCCACCGGCTGAATTTCCCAAATTTTTCAGATGAATATTTTTTTCCAATATTGTTTAAAAGTTGCTCTTTTATGTGCTTAACATTTTGAATAAAATAATTTGTACATCACATTTTTCAAAAACAGAGAAAAAATGTTTTATTTAAACCCGCGTAACTCCTTGAAAAATCAGTTTTCAACTAATTTCGAGATGTTTAGAGGGAGATTTGTGTCAAAATATTTCGGGAGGTAATAAAGGTGTGCTTGAAGAACACGAGAAAAAAAAATCATTATAACGTAGTATGGACTGTTCGCCTGCTCCTCGAACGAATGATCGCAAAATATACTCGATTCGGTGTGGCGAAGGCGAGCGCGGGATAAAGTAAAACAAGAGAGAAAGAGTATGGGATGGATGACGGTAGCCGTGTGGCGATGGGGGTTAACTCGATCCCCGAATCCCCAAAAATTCTCATTTCGTGTAACTGAAAAATTCATTTCACGATTGCCGAGTACACTGGCCTGGCTGTGCTGCGTAGTCGATATATATATAGCGCTTGTAGCATATAACTCTCGACGGAGTGCGCAAAGGGGCGCGTACACACACACACACACACATATATATATATATATATATATATATATATATATATATATATATATATATATATATATATATATATATATATATATATATATATATATATATATATATATATATATATATATCGTGCGCGATATGCGTATCCGCCGATGAATTTGTCAGCGCTCGTTTCAATGTGTACTATATTGATTGGACGCGGGAATTTGTGTCGCTCGCGTGGACCCTAATTTTTTGGGAAAAATTAATTGAGCTCCAAAACACTATATATGTATGCGGTGTACGGCGTTGTCCAATGTGAAATCAAGCGACGGCCGATACTCCAATCGATTTAAATTCGATCCTCGTTGTTGTTTTCTTTGTTTTTGTTTTATTTTTAATTTTCGTATTGCCTCCTCGGCTTTTCAGCAGCCAAAAATTATTGTATGAAATTTTGTATGCCCGACTATCGTTCGAAGAGCAGGCGAACAAAGCCGAACTTGTCCACGACGACGTACAACTTTTCTTTCTCACCTAAAACTGCCTTTTTCAACTTTTAATAAGCTTTGAGGTGTCTGGAGGCGGATTTTTTATTTTGAGAAAAAAGATCTCAAAGGTAATCCAACAGATGTAATTATACACAACTGACATTTTTACATGTCAACTGTACCCACTTAGGGTTGTCAGCTCCCGTTTTGCGGTTCGCAAGATTCGATAAGATAAAATAAAGGACCAAGGATGAAAATAAGGGACATCGTGTTGTTTCCAATAAAATGCTCTGCTGTGGTATCGGTAGCGATATTTATTAATAAAAAGGGCAAATTTAATACGCAACGTATCGTAGACATTAATTGAAGCCTTAATACTTAGTTATTTAATAATGAACTTAGTTATTTAATACTTTAATTAATTAAATAACTTGTTATTTAATAATGAACTTAGTTACTTAATAATGAAATTTAATAATGAAATAAATACTTAGTTATTTAATAATGAACAAAAGTAAGGACGAAGTATTCTCCTCCACTCTCGACCTCAAAACACTTGCCAATATCCATTTATTGGTCTAAAAACACCTGAATAATATTTCCAGTGCTTTTCCGTCTAGCGATGTCACATGGCGTTGAATCGGAGCTCACCCAATCAACACGATAATCATTCCACAAAACGTCCCATCTGTTATTTCCATTTTCGTCGCCGATTCGCCCGTTGACAGTCACGCGGACGAAACACCGTGCGGTTCTAAATTTTCCCGTGTACGACCGTGCATGCTCGGTTATCTCCGAATCCCTGGCT
>OX632366.1:22459616-22478447 GCA_951751655.1 Ophion costatus | reverse complement strand
AGGCGGAGGGAGAAGGAGAAAAGATAATCCGATATACCCTATACATATGGAGGCACGTTGCATAGCTGTATGCATACGTGATCTGCGGAGTGCAACAATATTGGCGACCAATCGCAGAATGAAATGTAGTGAAACTCGAATTAGAGAATTGTATTTTTTTTCACACAATTCCTCCGTGTGTTTTATGAATTCCCGATCTCTATTGTACGCTATTTTCAAGTCCCAATGTATCAATTCGCCTTCCATTAAGCGAAAGTCAACACGGGTCGAAAAAGAAACGATTATTCGTACGTTGCGAATAATAATGCGTGTACAATCGACACAATAGGTAATAGCCGCGGAAGTAAAATCTAAAATTCAATTATTTTTCTTAATTGTTTATTTTAAGGCCATATAACTTGATGAAAATGTAGGGTTTTTTTGTTGGTTTAAGGGGGGAGATATTTTTAGGCGAGGAAAACATTTGCTGACGTTCATGATTTTTTTTTAGACGGAAAAATTTTTTTCACTATTTTTTAGACTTAGGGCTTGTTTTGTTACTACTTTTTTTAAATTAATCTTTAAAAATGGCGGAGATATGACACGGCATTTTGCATTGACAGCATCGTGAGAAAAACGTACGGGCTTATTAATTTGCGCGATAGAATATTTTTGCGTTATTTCGGAGCTCAAATAAATTGGGTATTAGGTCCGTAGCGTCGTCCACTCTGGAGCACTCCTCGCTTATGCTCTCGTCAAGAGGCAAGAAAGATGGGAGACGTTTACGACGATGAGATTAACGTCTTCACGTGCCATATGCACGAAGAGTGCCCATCGCACGTTGACGAACCTAATTTTCTCTGGTCATGGCTAATTAATACCAATTTCTCAAGCAAAAAATGTCCACCCTCGAAATTTTTTTCAGTCTCACAGTTTCAATTCTTCGCGACATTAAACCTCGTACATTTTATGGCCTTTCACGAAAGGCTCGACTGCTTAGTTCTTATGGTCGTTAACACGTTTCCCCAAACCCATATTTTCCTATTTTCAGCAGCTGTGGTTGGAAAGAAAATATATTGGTTCAGCGGAACTACATTAGAATTACCAGCCAAGTGTGTTAACTTTAATTGCTCGATTTTCAAATCAATGGCGAACTGGTTGGCTGACAAGCAACATCACTCAAGTGTCCACCTCCGATTTTTTAAAACTCATATATGTGATAAAGCATTGAAAACTATTAGACACGTTTTTTTTCATCGAGAAAACGTTTTTAAGGGGGAAACGACGCATCAAAAAAGGTGAGTTGCCCCTTAATTTAGATTTTTTCGGGAATTTTGGTTTTTGGTTCGTTCAGATCGGTGGACTGCTTGTGGGTGAAACTGCAAAACCACCCCTCGACACGACTTTCTTTGAGGGGTGGTTTCCCCCTTAAAACCGTTTTTCCGCAGATGAGAAAAAATACGCGGCCAATACTTTTCAATGCTTTATCACATATATTAATTTTTGTGAGTTGTATGGGCATAATACGATGACAATTAATTCCTGTCTATTCTAACAATTATATTTTTTCGGGAACAGATCAGGAACTGGCATTTTGTCAATCTTCATGTTCAAATTAAAGCGTTAAGCCACAGTAACGGATATAAAATCATGTGCGAATTTAACATTTTTTTTCGTATGAAAAAGTGATTCACTCATAAAATGAATTACACATCTATTTAATATGAATATCAAGCTGTTAGAAAATATTTTTTTTCTCCGATGTAAAAAATGGCTGAGTACTAATATTTTCTTGCGTTATCTTTTTTTCAATTGGCGTGACAAATAACTTCAACAATTTTCCCTCGATTTACTTCAAATTTAAAAGTTATGTTCCCAATTGCATTTCGCAGAGAAATACGTACGGAATTTCTGATTAATCGAAAACTTTTTATTTTACGAGCGGTTTTATACGAAATTTTTCACTGAAAATTTCACACGAAATTCACTGAAAATTTTTCACTGAAAATGTAGATTGACGAGAATTTGTGTTTTGTGTTCTAGATGAAAAATTGTGGATGCTAAATGTCACGCCGCGGAGCGCCTAAAAAAAAGATAAGAAACGGAAATATCAGTAGTCGGCATTTTGTACATCGAAAAAAAAAAGATATTTTTTCTAACAGCTTTGTATTCATACTAAATATATGTGTAATTAATTTTATGAGTGAATCACTTTTTCATACAAAAAATAATGTTAAATTCGCACATGATTTGATACCCGTTACTATGGCCTAACGCCTTAATACTTATTGCAATTCCGTTATTTATTATAAGCATTTTTGTTCTCGTAAATTATCATTGACGAAAAAAATGGTTATAATGGTGAATAGAATTACAACAGACAATTAAGTTTCATACCGATGTCAGAACTCTGCACGGCTTGTAGCTTTCGAGTTTAGATTCCAATTCGGTGAGCCAAAAAGCTCCAAGATACAAATTTAATACAGATCCACCGAAATTAATCAGAATTATTCAATGAGCTCGAATTTTTCATTGCCGATTTTGGCACTTTTGGCAGTTATCTGGTCGGTATACCGTTTGGTAGCTATGTTCTGTATAAAATGTCTACTTGGATGCATAGAATTTCCCGTAGCAACGTGATCGAAATAGCCGATTTGCGGTCTACAACGATGAGGGAAGAGGCGAAAGGGATGACGTGGAATGGGGAGATAGGAGCGGGACCGACGGTTTTTTCAGAACAGAAGTGGGGGATCGTTATACGTATCTGTGTACATACGCATTAATATCCATACATAGAATGATTATGTATATTGAAAAACGGTTTCGAGCAGGTTTACGATATGAAAAACAAACTCAAATGTGTATTTTTTCCTTTTTTCGATTGAGATATATATATATATATATATATATATATTTTATTATCTTATATATATATCTTATCTTATATATATATATTTATATATATAAGATAAGCTTATCTTATATCTTATATCTTATATATATATTCTTATTCTTATATCATATCTTATATATAGTATCTTATCTTATAATATATATATACACATATATATATTAGGGTGGTTAAAAAGAAATCGATATTTTTCTTCTAACAATCTAAATATATTTCTATTTTTCTAATAATCTAATAATCTAAAATTCTAATTTTTTAATAATTTTTCTAATAAAAAATTAATACTCCGATGATCATGAAAAAAAACATAAAAAAGGCGATTGAGTACTAGCTAAAAAATTGTTTAGAACCCTCGAATTTTGCAAAACTTTCGTTTTCTTAACGTACTTCAATTTTCTGTTGAGGAAAAAATATCGATTTCTATATATATATATATATATATATATATATATATATATATATATTCTATATATATATATATATTCTATATATATATATATATATATATATATATATATATATATATATATATATATATATATATATATATATATTAGGGTGATTAAAAAGAAATCGATATTTTTTTCTCAACGGAAAATTGAATTGAAGGAAAAAAATATCGATTTCTTTATATATATATATATTAGGGTGGTTAAAAAGAAATCGATATTTTTTTCTCAACGGAAAATTGAAGTATGTTAAGAAAAAGAAAGTTTTGCAAAATTCGAGGGTTCTAAACAATTTTTTTTCTAGTGCTCAAACGCCTTTTTTATGTTTTTTTTCATGATTATCGGAGTATTAATTTGTTTTATCTCGATGCAGAAAATGTTAGCGCGTGATCCAATGTGAGTCTTGATTCAATCTTTTCTGTAACAATACACAATTTTTATTTAAATATGTTGTTTACCATAAACAATTTGTATTTGAAGATTAAGAATCAATATATGTAATTCGGGTGTGGAAATGATATCAACATCAAAAACAAGTATGCCTTTGTATTTGGAGTAATATGTTGTTTTGGATCAAGAAAATAAACGAAGAAAAAAAATTGACGAAAAATCGAAAAAAAAATTAAAAGTCGTTTGAGCACTGCCTAAAAAAATGTTTAGACCTCTCAAATTTTGTATGAATTACTTTTTCATACCGTAATAACATTTTCCGATGATTACCGCGAATTTTTTTTTCCAACCACCCAATTATATACAGTGGCGTGCAAAACTTTCGGGCCAACCTTTTTTTCTCAGTTATTCGATAAAATATTTAATGCCTGAACCTCTCCATCATTTCAAATATTTAAGGGAACTATGATAGGCATAACAGCTTGGTATATTATTTTGTTTGTATAGTGTAACGTTTGTGTACAGCGTCGAACGCGTTCGCTCAGTGTGCAAAAATATTGGGCCGCTGTCTCGCCTTCTCCAGCCACAGGGCTTGTTTACGTTTTTTTCCGCGCTTTCTTTCGCTTCAGTTCGAAACATAAAGAACCATAAAAAAAATCAGTTCTATTTCTGCCGCAATAGCGAAACACACAAAAATTGAGGTCCGCGAAGTTGTGTTAAAACTATTTGAAAAATCCTGGCGATCGCATTGTCGATGACCACCCCCCCCCCCCCCCCCCCCTAGTAAACAGTCTTGGACCATGCTAGGATCTCATGTCAGCATGAATGACATCTAGAATGTGGTCCAGTCAGGTCCATTTGGCGTAAAATGCCCGGTGTACGTCATTCCGTCGCTTGAAAATACGTGGGCGAACCGCTGTGCCGACGATATCGTATAATTATCGGATGGCAAGTAACTCGAGCGAGTACCTGGTCCCTCTCTCTCTCTGTCTTTCTGTTGCGTTAGCTATCCCGCAATACCATCCCCCTCGGCGATCGGCGAGCGTTTTAATTGGCCAATTATCGTGGGTACCGAATACGTGTGCCAGTCCAGATAGGCGTGAAACTTCAGGGGATGATATCCTGTCGGGATGGCTGACTGGCTATCCCCTGCCGGCCGATGCCGCTCTTCCCAATGCGCAAATTCGTATATGTATACGCGACACCGCGAAAGGTTGTCGGATGGAGCATTCCCAACACTCACGCTTGGTGACAAATATCTTTTGGTTCGGCGAAGAGAGCAGCGATAGAAACAAAGTAAATGGCGAGATATCACAATGGGGGATGAAGTTACAACAAGAGCAAAATATAGGGTGTCTTCTACACCGCAGAGATATTTGTATGCGCGATGGGGGAAAAAAAGGTAGACGTTTCGATGCTGCATGTGTAGAGGCAGATACATATTTTATAAGGTGTTTGTTTTAACGTATTGGTGTGCTGCTTGCTTCGGTGTTTAAGGATGTTGAGTCCCAAATCGCAAATGATGATAAAATTCTGAAAATTTGGTATGTTTTTGTACGAAGTATTTCAGAGGTCGTGTAAAAATTTCACGACAATTAGGAAGCTCGTTATTGAACAATTAACATTCACAAATTAAATGTTGTTTTATGGAAACTGATGTAACTTTGCAATAAGTTGTTTTTTTGACCTCTCAATTTTATAATATCTACAATATACTGAAAGCAACGGAAACAAAACGAAGTTTATTGATAAATTTTTTTAAATTTCTTTTAAAAATTGTTTTTAACAAAATGTTAATTTTTTAATAACGAGCTTCCTAATCGTCGTGAAATTTTAACACGACCTCTTAAATACTTCATACAAAAACATACCAAATTTTCAGAATTTTCTTATCATTTTTTATTTCAACCCTTAAGGAGGTTGAAGTAATGATGATAGAATTCTGAAAATTTGGTATGTTTTTACGTGAAGTATTCAGGAGGTCGTGTAAAAATTTCATGACGATTAAGAAGCTATTTATTGAACAATTAACATTAACATGTTTCATAGGGACTCAACATCCTTAATTGATGCTGTAATCAATTGATTCAAGCCAATTTTGATTAATTAACGCAGATTACAGTTCCTAGCAAGTCAACTAGAGGAATTTGTAAATAATAATCAAAAGATGGGATGTGGTGACTACTCCACAATCTGTAGGCTGCCATTCGGCCGAGTGTCCGTTTGATCATGTTGTCATTATGCAGGGAGGAGTTTAGGATACGTCTAGTTTAACTCGTCAAGAGTCTCGAGCTATGTTGGTCTTCCAGCGTCACATGACAACGATTAATATGCCAGCTGATTCCTTATTTATTGGTGGAAAAGCACACTTAGCAATGCACTCATAGGCCTGAACGGTCTAAACCACATCAAGATCATCCATCAGGTAGTGGCTCCCCAGCTAATTCTTCTGAAACCCAACAGAGGGAACGAAAATGAACATGACTACGTAGCAAACGATTTTAAAGCAATCAGAACGCGATGTTCACACGGATGAAGGTAGTTTGTACAATTTTTGATCAACATGCAGAGAAAATATCAGTCCCCACTGATATAGTGGAGACGAGATTCTCACAATGAACTGCAGAAGGAACAAGTTTTTTCATCTTGAATGCATTCTAATTCCCTCGTATTCGTACTCGTATTGTAAGTTAAACAGTATAATAACTGATTCGATTTTGAAATGTGTTTCTTCGTGGATTGTTTTGACGTGGGTGTGGGTGTCAATGACGTTGCCCCTAGAGTCTTCAATTCACTGATTATTACGAAGAATATTCTTATTTTTGGGTGTCCCTCGATCTTGGTGTTTTGCTATTCGGTTTACAGATATAAGTTGTGTGTTAAGTTCATTGATAATAACCGATTGTGAACTCCTTTTGTGATTGACGCCAAATATCACTATATCACTACCTATCATACTTGATCCAGGGCTGGAATATTCTTTCCGGGAATGGCGCAAGTACATATCGTTGAAAAACCATTTATTGTCTTTTTAGTATCCTTTTCCGGAAACCTTTGACTCCGTACGTGTATTCTCAGCTTTTTCACTCTACCGAAGAAAGTAACTGGCCGTTAGTTCAGAAAATACATTTACCGACGGTCTTGCGATACAATCAGGCAAAGTTTCTACCGGAACTTAAATAGCTTTCATTTGATTCAGATTGGAGGAATTGATAAATACCTTCCACTGAGGTAATCCCCTCCACTGAAGGCCATGGCCCTACTCGTTCCTCTTACCGATTGATCCTTTTACTTCGGACATACCGGCAAGGTGATTTGGCGAACATTTTTTTTTACCTTGAGGTCTTTCCTCTTGCAATGCAGGACACGATGCCCACTTTTGTGATCGGTAGAGTTTATATAGTGAATTTTAGAGAAGTAGGGTACCATTGAGGGTACAAGAGCTCTGAAGCGGGAGCGTACTAACGGGTGCAAATTGGTCATGGCTGGTCGTCGTCGGCGTCGTCGCTCGTTCTCTCTCTCTCTCTCTCGCTCTCTCTATCTTTATCTCTTTCATTCTCCACGGGGCTCGTAATGCATCAGCCGCGAACTATTAGGGCACGCCACCCTCTTGCTTGGCAACTCTCGACAAATCCCATCCGTTAGCTCGCTGTGTGGACCACGGAACGCACACGTGTGTGCACGTATTCATGTGTATGCACCGACCCGTCAGCATCATGCTGCTAGCAGGTAGATAATCTACTCGACCAAGACTCAGCACCTGCGCGCACGTGAGTCGGAACTCTGCCTCTGATGTACTATGGATACTTGATTCCGGAAGGGTGGATAATTGTTAACTCTGAGAGGGGTTGATCCGTATGGATCCAATTGATACGAAAATTATGCTGAATATACAGCACGTAGATATACACAGAGTTTACACTTATTTGACTTAAAATACTGAAAAAGAAATGGCTCATTTTCATTTAAGACTTTCTTCTTTTGAATGTGAATGAGAATACTATATAAATATAATAAAAGTGTGCGTGTGTGTGTATGTGTGTGTGTGTGTGTGTGTGTGTGTGTGTGTGTGTGTATGCGTCTCGGACTCACATAATTGCCGTTAGGCATCAACTCCAAAACACGAATCACATATCGAACGAATAGCTTTCCACAATTGGAAGCTTAACATTTCAGGAATCGAGGCAACCTGTACTTGCTTTCCCTTCACTGGAATACAATATCACTGACACTGTGTGAGAACACGCAGTGTGGTCCAATCCAATCACATGTGGCAAGAATAGATCGCTCGGTGCAATTACAGAAAGGGGAAAGATCACTTGAATGAACGTTATGGCAAAAGTGGTCATCCCAAACGGGGAATTGGCCAGTTTTCCATAGGAGGGCGATGTAATGGCGGGCAAGTTACAATGTACGAAAAAGGTAACGAATTCCCGCAGAAACCTGAAAGAGAAAGGAGAGAGTACTAGGGCGATAGGATAAGAGCAAGAGGGATCTAGACAGGAAGACAAAAAGCCGGAGCAAAGATGACGCGGCGATTTTCCAAGCAGCTCTCCGAGCTTCATCATCTCGACTGTACCGGTATGATTACATACTGTCCTCATTAGGAAGTACTTTAGCCGTGGCATAGAACCTTGCACTTCATCCACGGTTTACCAAGCCCGTGTACGTGCACTCTAGTCATATATGCACATGAGTGTACATGTACACTATCCATACTACTATCTCATAATTAGAGTAGGATTCTAATTGTCGTGGCCACGTAAGCGTTCACTTACCTACTTTTGCTGTACTTTCGAATATTTCGAACTCCGTGCTCAAAATTTCAACCACGAAGCTATTCAAATGTTTGTCTTGTCGCTGTAATTGCGAATTCAATTGTAGAGAGATTTACAGAGGAATTGCGATCACGGTTCTACGGAGCAGCTCTGAACGTTGATCTCGAGAGGTGATTTCAGGGAGTGAAAAATTACTCATGAAATCGCAGCGCCAAAGAATTGGTGAATTGGTTCATGGAGCACAGAGTTTGTTTGGGTTTTTGGGTAATAAGCTGGACGAAGGATTATTCTTCATCAAAATCATGATGTACATTGTCTATGAAGGCAATATTGTTGTCCAGACATTCGAAAAAATATATTTGTGCATTTAATTTTATTATTATTCGGACGTTTCTGATATCTTGGTAACCAATTGGTCGATCACCCTCAGATTTGGAATACACCTTCGGTAGACTGTTTTTCAACGTTGGTAGCAGAATTGAGTCGAAATAATTTTTTTCATCTATATACAATATAATTCGTAGAGTGGCCAGACAAATAGGAAAAATGGATAATCAAAGTTTAACAGGCCTCCATTTTGTGATTTTTTCTGCTCGTTCTCGTAACAAAAATGACAACGCTCATATAGATTACGAATATTTTTGGTTTCTTTTCACATTCATGCAAAGTTCACGACACTGGTTGCCAATTGGGGACGTTTTCAGGGCACCGTTGTACACAAAGGTACAAAAGTGCATGATAATAATGTTTTGCACAATTAGAACACAGTGTGAAGGGCGTTCTAGACAACAGTACCGTTTTGAGATTCAATCGTAATCTCCGAATCGTAATAGATTGTCGAGCGTTATATTAAATATTGCTGGATGGAACAATTGAACTGCGAAAAAGTGTCTATTCCAAAAAAAAACGCGTTTAAGATCGCTGATTATCTCCAGCCTCGTAAAACACAGCTACCATAGCCGTCATGTCGGTTTTCTTTTACAATTCAGTCCTTTAGGCCTTAGGCCGCTCTAGAGGCCGAAAAAGAAGCTTTTTGGGGATTTTCCTAATCAGAAAAACTACAAAATAAATCGAGATTACAAGAAAGGGTGTTTATCATACATATCAGTGACTGTATACAATAATTTTTTTGAAGCGATTAATTTCAAAATGGCGGCCGTGCAGCGTTTTTGCGATGACGCCTCCGTTTTTCCAGGTTCCATGGCCGGACAAACAGCTCCTGTAATTTTTTAATTATAAGGAGCCAATTAATTTTTTTCGATTATACATAACAACTGCTATAGAAGTACGTAGGATTTTTTTTCGATATATTGATTTTTGGCCAAATGGCGCACTTCCAAATTGGAAAGTCAAAAATTTGCCTAAAAAATCGCCAGATAATTGTTAATAACAAATAAACTATGCAATATAAAAAAAATCCTACGTACTGCCATAGACAATGTATTTTTCAAGATATATTCAACATTTCAAGTGAATCGGTTTAAAATTGTCTGAGTTACGTTTCCGGCCAACGTCAAGCGGAGACGTCATCGCAAAAACGCTTCACAGCCGCCATTTTGAAATTAATCGCTTCAAAAAAAATTTTGTATGCAGTCACTAACATGTATGATAAACATCCTTTTTTGTAATTTCGATTTATTTTGTAGTTTTTCTGAAGAAAAAAAAATCCCCAAAAAGCCTATTTTTTCGGCCTCTAGAGTGGCCCAAGGCCTTCGTAATTTCGAGTTATCCTTCCACATATGTAAACGGCCTCGGCCAAAGCTCTGCTGCATCAGTTGAGCTTGATAACCCTCGACTTCGAGTGAAATTTGGCACTTACGGCATAGCAGGATCAGTGTCATCGGCTGATCAAGCCGATAGCTGTTTATACGTTCGATTGGCAAGCAAGAGATCGAGAGACAGAGAAAACAGAGTGATGGAGGCGAGCAAAGCAAGCGGAGAATAGATATGGGGGAGCGGTGAGGGAAGGGTAGCTCACGGAGCTAGAGCGGTTGCCCAGCAATTACCTAAATGGTCGCGTAAACAATATCCCCATGCGCCGGAGTTAAGAGCATACCGCCGACGGTAGCTGCATGCTACAGCACACTGTGCACCCCGTGCTCGCCTCTACGTCCGGGTATTGGTTCCTCGACGTTATAACCCCCACCCGTACTTTCCACCCTCGAAGCACGAGCGTCGAGCCAGAAGCCTTATATATGTATATTCGGTAGCACATATACCAGACCACGTTAACAGATACATGTAAAGTTGAGAATTGGAGGGTACGTGTGTGTGACAATTGCTACGAACGTAAAATGACTGGCTGTTTTCTGAGGGCTCACTGGTATTGTTGTATTTGTTATCTGCGGCAACTTTGTCCGAATCATATTTACTGTAGTAGCAAATAGTTGCTTTTGGAGCATTCGAAAAAGGGCTTCGAAGTTCGACTGTACTTGAAACAAATATTCCATGACAGTTGTTTGAATTGAATAACCTAAAAATGTAAGTGGATTAGACATCCAGCTAGATAATCCCGAAAAATGATACTCGAAAAGCTGTGCCTATTGCGTTGAGGCGTGTGATTCATTTTTTGTTGGGAACCATTTTTTAAGTGATTAATTGTCACGTTGCAAATATCTGGAATATGCAGTTTGGCCGCGTTGTACGGATTTTAGAGCCGTCGTCACCGATTGATGCATGATATAGGATCTTCTTTTTATGAAGACCTGGTAGTGGGTGAGTCTCCAGTTGGTAACTGAAATTTGCAGATTTTCCAAGTTGTTCTGCGATCGAAAGACTCAAGTATCAATGAATATATTGACGTGGTAAACTTCGATGTCATCAAGACAGGGTAAGCAGTGCACAACGTCTGTATTTCACGTCTTGGCGTGGTAGCTTCTGAAATTGGCGATATCAAGGAATTCTCTGGAATCGATGAAGGTTCTCCCAGAGGATGACTACCGGGGTATAAATGTCCGTTCGGGACGTGTGTATCGTCGGTAACCACCTATAACACGTACTATCCAAAGTACTGTCCGCTATATAGTCCCCGCCAATTTCAACGGATCAAGAGGAGCTGGAAGTGGAAATGGCGGTGATGGTATCCCAGTAGTCGTACTGGAAGTGGAAAATGTGGTGATGGTATACCCCGGTGCTAGCTAAATCAAAGACAAACCACTTTAGCCAGTCGGATTGCACGCTCCGTGGGGTAGCTTCGCTCAGTGGTTGTGTGTACGTAGCCGTTTGGGTATCCGGCGGAAACACACGTACGAATCATCGAGGGACCGACGAATACGAAGACCGTAGGATCATGAGATCGAGAGAAAATATCCGAATCACTTCTAATGAGTTTGAGAGCGTTGGATACTGCTGTACGTCGATTCGACAACCCCTTTCCCTGATGAATGTGGGTGGCAGCCACACATTTGTCCTCCTGCCCAGTTGCCTTCTCCAATACTCATCAACGCGGTTCCTACACGACAGCACGCCATTCGTATTTGATCCAGCAGATCCTCATGCGTAAGACCACACCTCATAGTATAGTCATTGCTGAGCAGGATCGAGTACAGTACGTAAGTTCCAAAACTGCAGGTGTGTGTGTGGGTGACGCTTGCGAGTCTGCAGAAGTCGCCGCGCACATCGAAACGTCACGGCGCCTGGCGCTTTTCGTTCAAGAAGTGTAACCAACCGGCAGCGTCAGTATGTAGTGTAACGCGGTGCTAGCGCGAGCACACACGTGAACATCATGCGAAACGCCGTGAAACGAAACAACGGCCACAAATGGTGCTGCTGGTGGTGCTGCTGGTGCTGCTGGTGCAGCTGCTACTGCTCCTGCTGCGGTGATAGTATTAGTCGACGGAGACGGCAGAAACGTGTGCTCGGCTGGTTGTAGTGTTGGTGCGGGGGCGACGCCGCACAAGCAACCCCTCGCCGTTACCACCAGCCAGGTTGCTCCCTGACGACTTGGGCGCGTTTCGTGATTGGCTCGGTAGTCGATGCTTTTCGTTAACCGGGAGCTCGTATAACTCCGCCCATCCGATGCGGGGAACAACCCCCAGTTCGTAACCCAGCATCCGAGCACACTTCTCACTCCTCCTCTTAACTATTCACCGCTGTGTCTCACTTTGACTCGCGTATCACGGCCTAATAATCCGCCTCTATACACCATCCACTTCGCCACCATGGCTGTGCAGTGAAACTACGAAGCGACTTTACACGAACAAGGAAACGCGCAACGAGGTTGCCCACCTTGCCTAAGCGACCGCGACGCCGACGACGACGACGTTACGACCCCGACGACGACGACGACGACGACGACGACGACAACGACAACGACGAGATACAGTGACGCTTTCACCAAGCGGCAACGAATCAGGGGTGGATACTCAACGCTGCGTTCCTGCAATGAGAGCAAGTCGTCTGGAAACGGATTAAGAAGGGTGCTTCGAAATGTAACTTTCCAGTGGAACAGGATCCTGAGTTGTGGGACTGAGTTGAACAGTGATTGTTTAATTTTGAAAAACCGTTGACGCGGATCATATTATCCGTCGTTGCTGATGACCACTTAACGAATAGTGATGCGTGATCGCGTGTTTGTGGAACGTTTGGGAGAAAAAGTGGAACCTTGTAGTGATGACATCGAGGACAACGTATTAGATCACAAATGTTCGCCGATTCTGGAGTTTTGCGACTGCGAAGTACGAATATACAGTCTTGTTATAAATATCTTCCACGTGCTGCGAAAGTGAGTGTTTCTGTTGATTGATGGATCATGGTTGATTCGGTGACTAACAGCTTGTTTGTTTCAAACGAAAGTGATCGAGCAAACGTTTGCTGTCCATTATTTTTTCTCTACTAAGATACTGTTTAATTCCCCACCCTAACCTACAAACCTAGCTTTGTGGTTGCGCGTCTTCGGAGAATCGTTTTGGTGCTAATTCTTGGAGATCCGTGACTTTGGCATACGGATCAGTCTCAGTCCGCGTCATTGCAGAACGCGGGTAGAGTTCGTGGCACATGGAACGAACGTTTTCATGATCATCGAGTGAGCGAGTGGTAGTAATTACGTCGTGATTGGTATTGTTTGATTCCCAGTGGATCAGCGTCCGAGTAAAAAAACCGGAAGCAAAAAATCACTATGTGGAGGATGCAGGAGGGCAGGACATTGTCTCCTCTGGGAGAGATCGGTCCGGTCTCGTGTCTAACGGGTAGTGTAGGGGACGAAGGTAATCTTCGGGTTCTCGTGCCTCATCAGGAGAGAGGAAGAGTGTTGTTACGAGTGCGAACGGGGGAAACGTTCGTCGGCTTTCACGACCACCATAACTTGCGGCAAATTTCCGCTAGTACAAGTCCGTCGCCCATTTCTGAGGTCGTCAGCGCCATGGAATCTGAGGAACACGAAGAGGTCACCCCAACTTGCAATCGGAATAAAACGAGTCTGCTTCAGCATAGGGGGCAATCGAAAGTGTGCCACGAAGAGAAGGCTGCCGTCGATCAAATGATGCCTGGCGAGCACGAAAATCCTGAAGAGGACATGGACGAGGAGGCGGAAATTGAATCGAACGAGTGTTCGGAAAATGATACCGCCGGCAGAGGCGGCCACGGGAAAAGTCCCGATGACGATGAAGAAGACGATGACGAGCTCGACGAGGACTCGAACGTCAATATTACCGTCGGTGATCACGAGGAATCGAGAAACGGCAATTACCACGACGATGAGGACGTCGAAGTTGATGTTTGCCGTGAAGACATCGACGAGAGCAATCCGAGTAGTCCGGTCGATCTTACCGCCTCGTCCCGTTGTTCCGGTAACGAACAATTCTTACATCCCTTTTTGGGTAATCGCGGAGGCAGTTATCCGCTCGGTTGTCTTTCGGGTGGCGTCGTCGGTGCGGCTGGCGTACATTGTGTAAATACGTCGCAAATAGGACTTACGACGGACAATGCGTATCTGGGTGGTGTTACGATCGGTCAGCTACATCCAGGAACAACGTCGAACAATACCGCGGTAACGACCGTCTGCGCCAAAAACGGCGCCAACAGCTTCCACGGTAGAGCCAATGACTCCAGCAATGAAATCACGACTACCACCGCCGGTAGCGTACAGACGAATAAAAGAGGTTTAGCATTTTCCGTCGAAAATATCCTCGATCCACACAAATTCACCGGCGGACGGATAATTCACGAGAAAATATCTCACAGGCGTCGCCAACGGACCGGTAGTGTTCATGAAGGTAAAATCGTACTTTCTGTCGTTGGAAATAATCGCGTTTTATTTATGAGGAACTGGCGAACAAAATCAAACTTGTCCACACTACGGCAAATCAAGTTTTCAGTTTATCGTGCCTAAAAACTGCCATTTCGTTAAAAAAGGCAGTTTTCAACAAACTTTGAGGTGTTTCGAGCTGAATTTGATTGCAAATGTTTCGGGAGCTAATAAAAATGTGTTTGAAAAACACGAAAAATTAATAAAAATTACGTAGTGTGGACAACTCCGGTTTTGGTCGTCAGCTTCTCAAATGTGGATGAAATTTTCATCGTATCTACTGAAAATAATTGTTCGTAACTTTCGAACAATTGTTCTCAATTAACTGGTTATAACGATGAGGCATTTAATGATGTTTTCGGTTAACCCAACGGCCCATGTAGCCCGCACTTTTTTCGCTTCTCCGACAAATATAATTTTGCAATTAACGTTCCCAGAGTCTCCGTGCCCATTTATATTACAATAATTCTCTTCCACCGAACGTTCGTTAATTTTTTGCCGTCAAGATTTTGTCGCGTGTCCACGTGTCAAGTGTTCGCTCGCTAATTATTTTGGGCTCATCTGTCCGTCCTTTCGTATCTCTTTTTCTATTTTCACTTTAATTTCTTATATTTGCGGGGCTCTTCGAATGCATGTGGCAATCACACACGTATGACGACACGAGCACCCGTCGGCGCGCTCCAAATTTAGATACAGCCTGTATGAAAGGGAAGCTTTTTTCTTCCTCGGCCGGAGAGGGGAGAGAATCCGCGTGCGTGCGAGCGAGCGATGGCTCTAAGCAGCGTGTAACTATTCACGTCAACTTCCAAGCCGTGAAAGTGGTGGGCTGGGGATTTTGCGTACGGGGCAACTCCGATAAACCGACAGGGGTGTCACGCGCTCCATTAAAATGCGATAAATCGATCGCAGCGAGGGGTGCCTCCAGTAAGAACTTAACGTTGCATTGAGACAACGAATCTTGTTCACTGGATGATTCGTATCGTACGACAATTTCGTGCAACCAAGTTGTAAAGAAGGATGCAAACGAATATTACTACACTGTAGTACCCGATCAAAAATGGATTATTTTAAGGAGGTTCGAGACAATTGATGAAATGTTACCATTTCATTTAAATTTATACGGTAAATTCTTCGTCATAAAGTGAATCCACCCTCCGAATTTTAAATCGATCGTCTACGCCGATTCTATAAAATTTACAATCGAATAAAAAAAACCCTCTTTAACATGGGGAAATCATCTGCATAAGCCAATATTCTTTATCCAATTACGCTTCCCCCTCCCTATGAATTACCTGGAAAGACCCAGTCCCTTTAACCCACCTAATCGTTGGAATTAAGTAAAAAAGATGTTGAAAGTAAAAAAAATGTAGCCGAAAGGCAGAAATGAAAACTGATATAAACATTGAAAAAACCCTCGCTTGTATACCATGAATATACAGAGACCCTGGAGCGATGATTTCCAAAATATGTAAATATATCCTAAAGATGAATAACTAATTATTAACTTGAAAAAAAAAACATCCGGAGATGCCTACGCTCATTGCTGAACGGCAGTTTTACGTATGAAATTGTGTGAAAAAGTGTTTAAAATGTTATGAAAAACTGTCAAATCAATTAGTACGTTATGATACTGATTACGAAATGTCCATAATGGATTGACAGTAATTTGACAGTTTTCGTGGTACCAGCTCCCTATGGAAAGTGTTTTTTTAAATTATAAATTCTATAGAAACGGTGCAGACGATCGATCAAAAATTTTGAGAGTGCATTCAGTATGTGACAAAGAATTTACTGTACAAATTTGAATCAAATGGTACCATTTCGTCAATTGTCCCGAAACCCCTTAAATGCCAATTGCGCTGCTTGATTTTTTTCTTACAAAACGCGTGTCAGCAAAGTTCGGACAAAACGAACAGTTGATTAAATCGCTTTTTTATTTTTAAAAACTGAAATTACGAAAAAAACGTACCTTCATTGAGGGATCCTTTGGTACAAATATTCATTGATATTCATTGGTACAAATAACCAATATGATGGTACAACAAATTGGCACCAGTGGCGTCACACAATGTATTAGCATAGGAACTGCGTTTCACCCCCCACCCCTTAAAAATGATTCAGCAACAACCTTAAGTTCCCACTGTCACATATGTTGATTGCTCTGAATAGAAAATATTTGTCTTGAATATTAATGATTCGCAATTACTTTCTCCAAAGCGAAGGGAAAATAGCTTCAGATGTTGGATTGCGTGTTCAAATTGCAAAGCATTAAACAAACATTGCGCAGTCAATGGACCCTCCCAAGTAATCGATCAGAGTCAATCGACTTCGCGACAAACTCATTCCACGTCGTCGAAACTCTTGGCAAAGTATTCCCTTAATTTGCTTGTATCTCCGACGTAAATCCCGGCACGAAAGGAAAACGAATGATACGAAGGTACGGCGAAACGTTGGCTCCAAAAATGGGAATGCCGAGAGCTACAGAGCGAGAGAGGGTGAAATCTGTATACAAAGATGGGGGTGAACTGTCGGAGCGTGACAAATTGCTCCGCTAATCTGCGTTAACCAGTCTTTGAGCCCCGTCATCATCGACGCGATTCGCCCTTCCCGTCTTCATCGTTATTCCGGTATGGGACGCCGAGAGTACTCGAAATATCAAGTACAACAGCGAATTAAATCCTCTAAGCCCCACCCAATGACATTCCACTTAAAACTCACAGAAAGTCTTCGAAAATATTGTCTGTTGGTGTTTGATTTGATTTCCTGACTTCCAGCGTATAGCCTCGCAGGCTTTCTACGTATTATCAGTCTCAATCGAAGCCATTGGAATCCAAGTTGATTTCGTGGTATTTCCCGATTGACGTTTGAGAATCTTTTATTTGAAATTTTCAACCCACGGTTGTTGAATCTTCCAAAAAATATCCTTTCTTGATCCCGTGCACAAAGTTGTTGGGAAATGCCAACATGCACCCACTCTCTGTAGGGATTTGTCAGGGACACCGCACATAAGCAGTCGTCGTCGGGATTCAGCTGGATTCTGCACTGTTCCCCCATGAACGCCGTTTGTGAATTCTTATCACGTTTGGAGTGAAAATATGTGAAAAGTCGCGGGAAAGAACTCGGTGTGTTGAAACATAACCTGCAAGCTTCGCGAGCGCGTACGTGGGTGGTGATATGTCAGAGTGGAGTGCAAAAAATAACTGACCATAATTGCAGTGGATTTTCAGTGATGTGGGTCGAATTCATTTTTAAAATATATACTTTTTAATGAGTTTTGGGACAGTTGACGAAACGCTACCATTTGGTTCAAATTCATACAGTGAAGTTTTCGTCATATACTGAATGCACCTGCGAAATTTCAAATCGATCGTCTACACCGTTTCTATAGAAATTACAATTGGCAAAACTCCTTTCAAGATAGAGAGATGCCTACGCTCATCGTTGAATGGCGGTTTTATGCATGAAATAGTGTGAAAAAATATTTAAAATGTTATGAAATAATGTCAAATCACTTAGTATATTATGAAAATGTTGTCATCAAGGGTATAATGCACCCTCTATGTTACCTTATTATAGGCATCTCGCTATGTTAAAGTTTTGTTTTTCGATTGTAATAAATCCCACAGAAACGGTGTATACAATTGCTTTTAAATTTGGAGGGTGCAGTCAGTATATGGCAACGAATTCACTGTATAAATTTGAATCAAATCGTAACATTTCTTCAATTGTCCCGAAACATCTGAAGCGATTGATTCTTTTTTGAGATCCACTCCTATTGGAAATCGATATATTATGTTTAGAAAACTCAACGTACCAAACGCGATGGGATCCATCAAGAATCATATCGGATTCTGTTCGATAATGCGAGAATCCTTTACGATTCAAATTTGATTCCAATGGGAAATCCCGATTAGAATCCAAAGTACGAGTTTTATAGGGTGTCTCAAAATGACCTGACATTTAAAGTTATTAATAAAACGTATTATTTACTTGAAAAGTACGAATATTTTTATTTTAATATAAGGTACAAACATGGAGGTTACGTGTGGAACCCAATATCCGATAAATGGCCACCTTGTC
>OX632366.1:21764616-21782116 GCA_951751655.1 Ophion costatus | reverse complement strand
AAAAAGTTATTGTATTTTTTTCGTCTTCCACTTTTCGTTGCAATTCAACATTGTTTCGCTTATGAAGAAGCGGAAAAATATCATTATTTCCCATAAATATGCTTGTTATAAAAGGGGTTGAATCAATGGAATGCAACTAAAATTCTTTTTATTTATTATTTTCATTATTGTCGAAAATTATGCAAAAAAGTCGCGGCATTTAAATATGTTTTTAAATATGTTTATCCATTAGCTTATAACAAATTGAAGGTTTTTCGTTCAGTCGAAACTCGAACTTTTTTCTACAACCTGGCATTTACGTGTTCAAATATACACACGAAAACTTGCCTCTAGATCGACATTATGTAAAAGCCCAATGTCGTTGAAATCACTTTTGGATAAATATGAGCATCCACAGTGTTGAAGAGTACATCTTTGGGATGCAACGAAAATTCGCCTTGGTTTTTTCATTTCTTTATTCTTATCATTATAAAAAATCTGGCTTTGCAAATTTAAGTCACACACACTGAGAAAAAGAAATCGTTCAATGTGCAAAATGCATTTTGTTGTCTCGAAATTCTATTGTTTCAACAGTTGCTCAGACATGCTAAATAAGGCATAGTTCACACCACTATACTGTTTTACCACCAACTATACTGTTTTGTTATCCCAATAAAAAATCCAGTTGAAGGTATTCAAAGATACATTTTGATAAACCAACTGAATTTTGGATGGATGAACGAATTTTTTTTTCAGTGCATCTCTAACATAAGGATTCTTAGCAACATTTTGGTGGATTCGTAGCTTAAAAGGACCAACAAAAATTAGGGCATTACGAAAATAAATATTTTCGTTGCATTCCAACGATGCAAACTTCAACACCATAAACATATTCCTGTCAAGGTCACTTCGAAGAGCACCAAGTCGCCAAAAAAGAGGATTCTTTGGAGAAAAAAAGATCGTCCTCAAAATAGATTTGCTGAAAGCTAACTATGCATACGGGTTCAACATACACCTCTTGCATCCAGATATATATATATTTATATGTGTGTGTGTGTGTGTGTGTGTGTGTGTAGAAAGGTGAGTCTGAAGATATTCGACTTCGAGGATCGTCCTCATATATATGTCCCGCATATAAATGCATGCAGAGATCTGTGTGCGTCGATATCTATATATTGAGTGCTTTATCTCGAGTGCATTTCTGCATTGCCATACCAACGGGGAACTCAGAAAGTAGGTCGAGCAATCCAATATTCCCTGTTCAACCGTCCTGATAATACGTCAATTATATATATATATATATATATATATATATATAAGGTGCCAGCTTTGTATGGCGCGAAAACTTCGACAGTCTCTGCGATTCGTTGAGAAAGAAACAAAAGTAAAGAATCCACAAATCGCTGGCCACTTTGATTTAATTTTTCGACATTTGGCAATATCAATCTCGTTTCAATACTTATCTTCAAATCCAATATGATAATGAGATCTGACATATTATTATGAGATCAGGCCTCTGTACCGTGAGCACCGCGAAATTGATTTGATAATTCTGTGGGAGATGTAAATTCCGATACGCGTGACGGCAACGATGCTTGCTGGTTAAACTATAAATTAACAGAGTGCAACCGTTTACATAGAAATAAAATGAGTGGACACTGGTCTAGTCTTTGAATTGGAATACAGTCTTTGACTCGACCAATTTTACACAGAGAAACTAGTAAAACAATGTTCAGAATGAAGTGCTTAAATTTGGCTTTGATAATGTGGCGATGTGTTCGGTCGTATATTTGGTGACAACTGACTCTTCTCGTCGATGATCGAAGCGTCACGGCCACAGCTAGGAATTCCTCATTTGGCATGATTCGAAATTCTTAATTTCCATTGGGTGAAAACATTTGTCGTTTGTGTGTGGGCGCGTCCCTTTGTGAGCAATCGCAAAAAGAGCTTCACAATACTGGGGGTGGTAAGGAAATGTCGAAAATCCCCGAAATTCGTAGGAAAAATATCAGACGGCAATATTTGAATGTTGTTTTCCCGTAAACCCTTATATACTCAGAAATATTGCGTAGAAGCAAATGACTGAAAATCTTTCAAGTTGATGAAGAAATGTGCAAAAAGTGATCAGAATATTTGGCTGCCAACTGTGTAATTGCCTTTCCCGTCGATCTGGTAAAGCGCTGAGGAAAACTAATATCACATATTTTTACTATAATCATTATTTAAGTTCAGTTTCTACAAAATATAAATGAAAAATGGTCATTTGTACCACAAACAAAAACAAAATTAAACATCTTTAAAAACCTTGACAGTAGGCCTTATTTTACTATGGTAGGATAATGAGGCCTACGACTTTAACATACTTAAATAATCAAACTATACGTAATATATTTGGTATTTCAGATCAATAATCCTTTGCAGTTTTGTATGAACTCAAAGTTCCTCTTTGCACTGCTCGGACAGCTGACGCCAGGTCGTTTTTTGACCACCACACCCCTTTTGGAGGCATGGGGATTGAGGTACTAAAAATAACGGTCAAATAATTAGTGACAAATACGCTACTAATAATTAGTAATAAAATGTACTACTTATTTATATTCGTAACATCTTAAAAGTAATGTAAAATATATTATAAAACAAAGGAACTTTGCTACAAGAAGTAGGAGGATGCTAAGGCCTATGGTTAAATTTGGTAGGCTTTAATGACCGTCGACCACGTATGTAAGAAGAACAAAACAAAAAATACTTGGACCACGATGTGTTATTCAAACGTTTAGGATCATCGAAGCTTGAATTAACCCTTTCGTTGGCATTGACGCAATAGGACCTATGTGAAGTTGGCAACTGACTTTACAGAAAATACATTTTTTTTTTTGAATTCATTTGTACTCGGTTTGTACCCGTTTGTACCGTCTTAAATTTCGTTTGTACCTTAAGGGGGAAAAAAGTACGAGGGTATGAAAAAATGAACCGCAACCCATTTAGAGCTAAGCAATTTTAATAAACGCGACTGAAAAGAGAATCGTTTGTACCCGTTTGTACGGTTAAAAATTTTTTTTTTTGATTTTTAAAATTATTTTCTGGAAAAAAAAATTTTCGATTTTTTTTTTTTTTAATTTCCGTTCGTACCGACAAGTATATCGTATGGACCACCTAGAAATTGTTTCTATTCATTCGTATCGGTGAGTACATCGTTTCTACCACCGTGTAATCGTTTATACCCATTCGTACTGACGAGTATATCGTTTGTACCACCGAGAAAACGTTTGTACCCGTCTGTACTATCGAGCAATCGTTTGTACCCGTTCGTATCGACGAATATATCGTTTGTACCACTCAGCAAACGTTTGTACCCGTCTGAACCACCGAGAAATCGTTTGTACCCGTTGGTATCGACGAGTATTTCGTATGTACCACCGAGAAAACGTTTGTACCCGTCTGTACTATCAAGCAATCGTTTGGACCCATTCGTACTGACGAGTATATCATTTGTACCAACGAGCAAATGTTTGTACCCGTCTGTATTATCGAGCAATCGTTTGTACCCGTTCGTACCGACGAGTATATCGTTTGTACCACCGAGAAATCGTTTGTACCCGTCTGTACTATCGACCAATCGTTTGTACCCATTCGTATCAACGAGTATTTCGTATGGACCACCGAGAAAACGTTTGTACCCGTCTGTACTATCGGGCAATCGTTTGTACCCATTCGTACTGACAAGTATATCGTTTGTACCAACGAGAAAACGTTTGTACCCGTCTGTACTATCGAGCAATCGTTTGTACCCGTTCGTATCGACGAGTATATCGTTCGTACCACCGAGAAATCGTTTGTACCCGTCTGTACTATCGAGCAATCGATTGTACCCGTTCGTATCGACGAGTATATCGTTTGTACCACCGAGAAAACGTTTGTACCCATCTGTACTATCGAGCAATCGTTTGTACCCCTTCGTATCGACGAGTACATCGTTTGTACCACGGAGGAAACGTTTGTACCCGTCTGTACTATCGAGCAATCGTTTGTACCCGTTCGTATCGACGAGTATGTCGTTTGTGCCACCGAGAGATCGTTTGTACTCATTCGTACCGGCGATTAATCGTTTGTACTCATTCGTACTGACGAGAATATCGTTTGTACCAACGAGAAATTGTTTGTACCCGTCTGTACTATTGAGCAATCGTTTGTACCCGTTCGTATCGACAGTATATCGTTTGTACCACCGAGAAATCATTTGTACCCGTTGGTATCGACGAGTATTTCGTATGTACCACCGAGAAAACGTTTGTACAGGTCTGTACTATCGGGCAATCGATTGTACCCATTCGTACTGACGAGTATATCGTTTGTACCAACGAGAAAACGTTTGCACCCGTCTGTACTATCGAGCAATCGTTTGTACCCATTCGTACTGACGAGTATATCGTTTGTACCAGCGAGAAAACGTTTGTACCCGTCTGTACTATCGAGCAATCATTGGTACCCGTTCGTAACGTCGAGTATACCGTTTGTACCACCGAGAAAAAGTTTGTACCCGTCTGCGTTATCGAGGATTCTTTTTTACCCATTCGTACTGACGCGTATTCGTTTGTACCACCGAGAAAACGTGTGTACCCGTCTGTACAATCGAGCAATCGTTTGTACCCGTTGGTATCGACGAGTATGTCGTTTGTACCACCGAGACAACGTTTCTACCCGGCTGTACTATCGAGCAATCGTTTGTACCCGTTCGTACTGACGAGTATATCGCTTGTACCACCCAGAAAAAGTTCGTATCTGTCTGTACTATCAATCGATTGTACCCGTTCGTATCGACGAGTATATCGTTTGTACCACCGAGAAATCGTTTGTACCCGTTGGTATCGACGAGTATATCGTTTGTACCACCGAGGAAACGTTTGCGCCAGTCTGTACTATCGAGCAATCGTTTGTACCCATTCGTACTGACGAGTATATCGATTGTACCACCGAGAAAACGTTTCTATCCGTCTGTACTAACGAGCAATCGTTTGTACCCGTTCGTACTGACGAGTATATCGTTTGTACCACCGAGAAAACGTTTGTACCCGTCTGTACTATCGAGCAATCGTTTGTACCCATTCGTATCGACAAGTATATCGTTTGTACCACCGAGAAATCGTTTGTACTCGTCTGTACTATCGAGCAATCGTTTATACCCGTTCGTATCGACGAGTATATCGTTTGTACCACCGAGGAAACGTTTGTACCCATTCGTCCTGACAAGTAGATCGTTTGTACCGCCGAGAAATCGTTTGCTTGGGTTTCCGTCATCGAGTAATCGTTTGTACCGGTTCGTACCAACGAGTAAATTATTTGAACCAGCACTTAATCTTGTGTTTCGGTCCATACTGACGAGTATGTCGTTTGTACCACCGAGCAATAATTTCTATTTTTTCGTGCCAAGGAGTATATCGTTTGTACCGCCAAGCGTAAGTTTCGTAGAGTAAGTAAGTAAGTAAGCGTACATGGGTACAAGCGATTTCTCTGTGGTACAAATGATATGCTCGCCAATACGACCGGGTAGAAACGATTGCTCGATAGTACAGATGGGTACAAACGTTTTCTCGGTGGTACAAACGATATACTCGTCAGGACGAATGGGTACAAACGATTCCTCGATAGTACAGACAGGTACAAACGTTTTCTCGATGGTACAAACGATATACTCGTCGATACGAACGGGTACAATCGATTGCTCGATAGTACAGACGGGTACAAACGTTTTCTCGCTGGTACAAACGATACACTCATCAGTACAAATGGGTACAAACGATTGCTCGATAGTACAGACGGGTACAAACGTTTTCTCGCTGGTACAAACGATACACTCGTCAATACGAATGGGTACAAACGATTGCTCGATAGTACAGACGGGTACAAACGATTTCTCGGTGGAACAAATGATATACTCGTCGATACGAACGGGTACAAACGATTGCTCGATAGTACATACGGGTACAAACGTTTTCTCTTTGGTAAAAACGATATACTCGTCGATACGAACGGGAACAATCGATTGCTCGATAGTACAGACGGGTACAAACGATTTCTCGGTGGCACAAACGATATACTCGTCGATACGAACGGGTACAAACGATTGCTCGATAGTACAGATGAGTACAAACGTTTTCACGGTGGTACAAACGATATACTCGTCAGTACGAATGGGTAAAAACGATTCCTCGATAGTACAGACGGGTACAAATGTTTTCTCGTGGTACAAACGATATACTTGTCAGTACAGATGGGTACAAACGATTCCTCAATGGTACAGACGGGTACAAACGTTTCCGCGGTGGTACAAACGATATATTCATCGGTACCATCGGGTACAAACGTTTTGTCGGTGGTACAAACGATATACTCGTCAGTACGAACGGGTACAAACGATTGATCGATAGTACAGACGGGTCAAACGATTGCTCGGTGGCACAAACGACATATTCGTCGATACGAACGGGTACAAACGATTGCTCGATAGTACAGACGGGTATAAACTTTTTCTCGCTGGTACAAACGATACGCTCGTTAGTACGAATGGGTACAAACGATTGCTCGATAGTACAGACGGGTACAAACGTTTTCTCGGTGGTACAAACGATATACGAATTCGAACGATGTACGAATGGGTAAAAACGATTCCACGATAGTCCAGACGGGTACAAACGTTTTCTCGGTGGTACAAACGATATACTTGTCAGTACGAATGGGTACAAACGATTCCTCAATCGGACAGACGGGTAGAACCGTTTCCGCGGTGGGACAAGCGATATATTCGTCGATACCAACGGCTACAAACGTTTTGTCGGTGGTACAAACGATATACTCCTTGATACGAACGGGTACAAACGATTGCTCGATATTACAGACGGGTACAAACGTTTTCTCGGCGGTACAAACGATATACTCGTTAGTACGAGGGGGTACAAACCATTGCTCGATATTACAGAACGGTACAAACGATTGCTCGACAGTGCCGACGGGTACAATCGTTTTCTCGTTGGTACAAACGATATACTCGTCGGTACGAATGGGTACAAATGATTGCTCGATAGTACAGACGGGTACAAACGTTTTCTCGGTGGTACAAACGATATACTCGTCAGGGCAGATGGGTACAAACGATTCCTCAGTAGTACAGACGGGTACAAACGATTCCACGGTGGTACAAACGATATATTCGTCGATACCAACGGGTACAAACGATTTCTCGCTGGTACAAACGATATACTGTGGATACGAACGGGTACAAACGATTGCTCGATATTACAGACGGGTACAAACGTTTCCTCGGTGGTACAAACGATATACTCGTCGATACGAACGGGTACAAACGATTGCTCGATAGTACAGATGGGTACAAACGTTTTCTCGGTGGTACAAGGGATATACTCGTCAGGACGAATGGGTACAAACGATTCCTCGATAGTACAGACAGGTACAAACGTTTTCTCGATGGTACAAACGATATACTCGTCGATACGAATGGGTACAATCGATTGCTCGATAGTACAGACGGGTACAAACGTTTTCTCGCTGGTACAAACGATACACTCGTCAGTACGAATGGGTACAAACGACTGCTCGATGGTACAGACGGGAAAAAACGATTTCTCGGTGGTACAAACGATATACTCGTCGATACGAACGGGTACAAACGATTGCTCGACAGTACATACGGGTACAAACGTTTTCTCGTTGGTAAAAACGATATACTCGTCAGTACGAATGGGTGCAACCGATTGCCCGATAGTACAGACGGGTACAAACGGTTTCTCGGTGGTACATACGAAATACTCGTCGATACCAATGGGTACAAACGATTGGTCGATAGTACAGACGGGTACAAACGATTTCTCGGTGGTACAAACGATATACTCGTCGACACGAATGGGTACAAACGATTGCTCGATAGTACAGACGGGTACAAACGTTTTCTCGGTGGTACAAACGATATACTCGTCGATACGAACGGGTACGATCGATTGCTCGATAGTTCAGACGGGTACAAACGATTTCTCGGTGGTACAAACGATATGCTCGTCGATACGAACGGGTACAAACGATTGCTCGATAGTACAGACGTGAACAAACGTTTTCTCGTTGGTACAAACGATATACTCGTCAGTACGAATGGGTACAAACGATTGCCCGATAGTTCAGACAGGGACAAACGTTTTCTCGGTGGTACATACGAAATACTCGTTGATACGAATGGGTACAAACGATTGGTCGATAGTACAGACGGGTACAAACGATTGCTCGATAGTACAGACGGGTACAAACGTTTCCTCGGTGGTACAAACGATGTACTCGTCGATACGAACGGGTACAAACGATTGCTCGATAGTACAGATGGGTACAAACGTTTTCTCGGTGGTACAAACGATATACTCGTCAGGACGAATGGGTACAAACGATTCCTCGATAGTACAGACAGGTACAAACGTTTTCTCGATGGTACAAACGATATACTCGTCGATACGAACGGGTACAATCGATTGCTCGATAGTACAGACGGGTACAAACGATTTCTCGCTGGTACAAACGATACACTCGTCAGTACGAATGGGTACAAACGATTGCTCGATAGTACAGACGGGTACAAACGTTTTCTCGCTGGTACAAACGATACACTCGTCAGTACGAATGGGTACAAACGATTGCTCGATAGTATAGACGGGTACAAACGATTTCTCGGTGGTACAAACGATATACTCGTCGATACGAACGGGTACAATCGATTGCTCGATAGTACAGACGGGTACAAACGATTTCTCGGTGGTACAAACGATATACTCGTCGATACGAACGGGTACAAACGATTGCTCGATAGTACAGACGGGTACAAACGTTTTCTCGTTGGTACAAACGATATACTCGTCAGTACGAATGGGTACAAACGATTGCCCGATAGTTCAGACGGGGACAAACGTTTTCTCGGTGGTACATACGAAATACTCGTTGATACGAATGGGTACAAACGATTGGTCGATAGTACAGATGGGTACAAACGTTTTCTCGGTGGTACAAACGATATACTCGTCAGGACGAATGGGTACAAACGATTCCTCGATAGTACAGACAGGTACAAACGTTTTCTCGATGGTACAAACGATATACTCGTCGATACGAACGGGTACAAACGATTGCTCGATAGTACAGACGGATACAAACGATATCTCGGTGGTACAAACGACATACTCGTCGATACGAACGGGTACAAACGATTGCTCGATAGTACAGACGGGTACAAACGTTTCCTCGGTGGTACAAACGATGTACTCGTCGATACGAACGGGTACAAACGATTGCTCGATAGTACAGATGGGCACAAACGTTTTCTCGGTGGTACAAACGATATACTCGTCGGGACGAATGGGTACAAACGATTCCTCGATAGTACAGACAGGTACAAACGTTTTCTCGATGGTACAAACGATATACTCGTCGATACGAACGGGTACAATCGATTGCTCGATAGTACAGACGGGTACAAACGATTTCTCGCTGGTACAAACGATACACTCGTCAGTACGAATGGGTACAAACGATTGCTCGATAGTACAGACGGGTACAAACGTTTTCTCGCTGGTACAAACGATACACTCGTCAGTACGAATGGGTACAAACGATTGCTCGATAGTACAGACGGGTACAAACGATTTCTCGGTGGTACAAACGATATACTCGTCGATACGAACGGGTACAAACGATTGCTCGATAGTACAGACGGGTACAAACGTTTTCTCGTTGGTACAAACGATATGCTCGTCAGTACGAATGGGTACAAACGATTGCCCGATAGTTCAGACGGGGACAAACGTTTTCTCGGTGGTACATACGAAATACTCGTTGATACGAATGGGTACAAACGATTGGTCGATAGTACAGATGGGTACAAACGTTTTCTCGGTGGTACAAACGATGTACTCGTCGATACGAACGGGTACAAACGATTGCTCGATAGTACAGATGGGCACAAACGTTTTCTCGGTGGTACAAACGATATACTCGTCGGCACGAATGGGTACAAACGATTCCTCGATAGTACAGACAGGTACAAACGTTTTCTCGATGGTACAAACGATATACTCGTCGATACGAACGGGTACAATCGATTGCTCGATAGTACAGACGGGTACAAACGATTTCTCGCTGGTACAAACGATACACTCGTCAGTACGAATGGGTACAAACGATTGCTCGATAGTACAGACGGGTACAAACGATTTCTCGGTGGTACAAACGATATACTCGTCGATACGAATGGGTACAAACGATTGCTCGATAGTACAGACGGGTACAAACGTTATCTCGGTGGTACAAACGATATACTCGTCGATACGAACGGGTACGATCGATTGCTCGATAGTTCAGACGGGTACAAACGATTTCTCGGTGGTACAAACGATATACTCGTCGATACGAACGGGTACATACGATTGCTCGATAGTACAGATGGGTACAAACGTTTTCTCGGTGGTACAAACGATATACTCGTCAGGACGAATGGGTACAAACGATTCCTCGATAGTACAGACAGGTACAAACGTTTTCTCGATGGTACAAACGATATACTCGTCGATACGAACGGGTACAATCGATTGCTCGATAGTACAGACGGGTACAAACGCATTTTCGCTGGTACAAACGATACACTCGTCAGTACGAATGGGTACAAACGATTGCTCGATAGTACAGACGGGTACAAACGTTTTCTCGCTGGTACAAACGATACACTCGTCAGTACGAATGGGTACAAACGATTGCTCGATAGTACAGACGGGTACAAACGATTTCTCGGTGGTACAAACGATATACTCGTCGATACGAACGGGTACAAACGATTGCTCGATATTACATACGGGTACAAACGTTTTCTCGTTGGTAAAAACGATATACTCGTCAGTACGAATGGGTACAACCGATTGCCCGATAGTACAGACGGGTACAAACGTTTTCTCGGCGGTACATACGAAATACTCGTCGATACGAATGGGTACAAACGATTGGTCGATAGTACAGACGGGTACAAACGATTTCTCGGTGGTACAAGCGATATACTCGTCGATACGAATGGGTACAAACGATTGCTCGATAGTACAGACGGGTACAAACGTTTTCTCGGTGGTACAAACGATCTACTCGTCAGAACGAATGGGTACAAACGATTCCTCGATAGTACAGACGGGTACAAACGTTTTCTCGGTGGTACAAACGATATACTCGTCGATACGAACGGGTACGATCGATTGCTCGATAGTTCAGACGGGTACAAACGTTTTCTCGGTGGTACAAACGATATACTCGTCGATACGAACGGGTACAAACGATTGCTCGATCGTACCGACGGGTACAAACGTTTTCTCGTTGGTACAAACGATATACTCGTCAGAATGAATGGGTACAAACGATTCCTCGTTAGTACAGACGGGTACAAACGTTTTCTCGGTGGTACAAACGATATACTCGTCGATACGAATGGGTACAATCGATTGCTCGATAGTACAGACGGGTACAAACGATTTCTCGGTGGTACAAACGATATACTCGTCGATACGAACGGGTACAAACGATTGCTCGATAGTACAGACGGGTACAAACGTTTTCTCGTTGGTACAAACGATATACTCGTCAGTACGAATGGGTACAAACGATTGCCCGATAGTTCAGACGGGGACAAACGTTTTCTCGGTGGTACATACGAAATACTCGTTGATACGAATGGGTACAAACGATTGGTCGATAGTACAGACGGGTACAAACGATTTCTCGGTGGTACAAACGACATACTCGTCGATACGAACGGGTACAAACGATTGCTCGATAGTACCGACGGGTACAAACGATTCCTCGGTGGTACAAACGATGTACTCGTCGATACGAACGGGTACAAACGATTGCTCGATAGTACAGATGGGTACAAACGTTTTCTCGGTGGTACAAACGATATACTCGTCAGGACGAATGGGTACAAACGATTGGTTGATAGTACAGACGGGTACAAACGATTTCTCGGTGGTACAAACGACATACTCGTCGATACGAACGGGTACAAACGATTGCTCGATATTACATACGGGTACAAACGTTTTCTCGTTGGTAAAAACGATATACTCGTCAGTACGAATGGGTACAACCGATTGCCCGATAGTACAGACGGGTACAAACGTTTTCTCGGCGGTACATACGAAATACTCGTCGATACGAATGGGTACAAACGATTGCTCGATAGTACAGACGGGTACAAACGTTTTCTCGGTGGTACAAACGATATACTCGTCGATACGAACGGGTACGATCGATTGCTCGATAGTTCAGACGGGTACAAACGATTTCTCGGCGGTACAAACGATATACTCGTCGATACGAACGGGTACAAACGATTGCTCGATCGTACCGACGGGTACAAACGTTTTCTCGTTGGTACAAACGATATACTCGTCAGAATGAATGGGTACAAACGATTCCTCGTTAGTACAGACGGGTACAAACGTTTTCTCGGTGGTACAAACGATATACTCGTCGATACGAATGGGTACAATCGATTGCTCGATAGTACAGACGGGTACAAACGATTTCTCGGTGGTACAAACGATATACTCGTCGATACGAACGGGTACAAACGATTGCTCGATAGTACAGACGGGTACAAACGTTTTCTCGTTGGTACAAACGATATACTCGTCAGTACGAATGGGTACAAACGATTGCCCGATAGTTCAGACGGGGACAAACGTTTTCTCGGTGGTACATACGAAATACTCGTTGATACGAATGGGTACAAACGATTGGTCGATAGTACAGACGGGTACAAACGATTTCTCGGTGGTACAAACGACATACTCGTCGATACGAACGGGTACAAACGATTGCTCGATAGTACCGACGGGTACAAACGTTTCCTCGGTGGTACAAACGATGTACTCGTCGATACGAACGGGTACAAACGATTGCTCGATAGTACAGATGGGTACAAACGTTTTCTCGGTGGTACAAACGATATACTCGTCAGGACGAATGGGTACAAACGATTGGTTGATAGTACAGACGGGTACAAACGATTTCTCGGTGGTACAAACGACATACTCGTCGATACGAACGGGTACAAACGATTGCTCGATAGTACAGACGGGTACAAACGTTTCCTCGGTGGTACAAACGATGTACTCGTCGATACGAACGGGTACAAACGATTGCTCGATAGTACAGATGGGTACAAACGTTTTCTCGGTGGTACAAACGATATACTCGTCAGGACGAATGGGTACAAACGATTCCTCGATAGTACAGACAGGTACAAACGTTTTCTCGATGGTACAAACGATATACTCGTCGATACGAATGGGTACAATCGATTGCTCGATAGTACAGACGGGTACAAACGTTTTCTCGCTGGTACAAACGATACACTCGTCAGTACGAATGGGTACAAACGATTGCTCGATAGTATAGACGGGTACAAACGTTTTCTCGCTGGTACAAACGATACACTCGTCAGTACGAATGGGTACAAACGATTGCTCGATAGTACAGACGGGTACAAACGATTTCTCGGTGGTACAAACGATATACTCGTCGATACGAACGGGTACAAACGATTGCTCGATATTACATACGGGTACAAACGTTTTCTCGTTGGTAAAAACGATATACTCGTCAGTACGAATGGGTACAACCGATTGCCCGATAGTACAGACGGGTACAAACGTTTTCTCGGCGGTACATACGAAATACTCGTCGATACGAATGGGTACAAACGATTGGTCGATAGTACAGACGGGTACAAACGATTTCTCGGTGGTACAAACGATATACTCGTCGATACGAATGGGTACAAACGATTGCTCGATAGTACAGACGGGTACAAACGTTTTCTCGGTGGTACAAACGATATACTCGTCAGAACGAATGGGTACAAACGATTCCTCGATAGTACAGACGTGTACAAACGTTTTCTCGGTGGTACAAACGATATACTCGTCGATACGAACGGGTACAATCGATTGCTCGATAGTTCAGACGGGTACAAACGATTTCTCGGTGGTACAAACGATATACTCGTCGATACGAACGGGTACAAACGATTGCTCGATAGTACAGACGGGTACAAACGTTTTCTCGTTGGTACAAACGATATACTCGTCAGAACGATTGGGTACAAATGATTCCTCGATAGTACAGACGGGTACAAACGTTTTCCCGGTGGTACAAACGATATACTCGTCGATACGAACGGGTACAATCGATTGCTCGATACTACAGACAGGTACAAACGATTTCTCGGTGGTACAAACGATATACTCGTCGATACGAACGGGTACAAACGATTGCTCGATAGTACAGACGGGTACAAACGTTTTCTTGGTGGTACAAACAATATACTCGTCAGTACGAATGGGTATAAACGATTACACGGTGGTAGAAACGATGTACTCACCGATACGAATGAATAGAAACAATTTCTAGGTGGTCCAAACGATATACTTGTCGGTACAAACGGAAATAAAAAAAAAAAAAATCGAAAATTTTTTTTTTTAGAAAAAATTTTGAAAAAAAAATTCAAAAAAAAAAATTTTTAACGGTACAAACGGGTACAAACGATTCTCTTTTCAGTCACGTTTATTAAAATTGCTTAGCTCTAAATGGGTTGCGGTTCATTTTTTCATACCCTCGTACTTTTTTCCCCCTTAAGGTACAAACGAAATTTAAGACGGTACAAACGGGTACAAACCGAGTACAAACGAATGCAAAAAAAAAAAATTACTTTCTGTAAAGTCAGTTGCCAACTTCACATAGGTCGCAATAGAGCGTCAAATAATTCCCGTGCCCTGTGTGGCATTGACGCGATAGTGCATCAACCTTTATTCCCCTATTGAATTTGCTCTGATTTGAAATCGGAGTCTCACTCGGGGGTTTTTGGACTCACTGAATCGGAATTTGAAGTCAAAATTTGGAAATTCAAAATGGCGGGGCCAATATGGCGGACAAAAATCAAAAACTTTACTTGATTTAGATGAAAATTAGTACTGCGGGATTTTTGAGGTCGCTTATTACGAATCTGAACTTTCAATTTGAAAATTCAAAATGGCGGACCGAAATTGACAATTTTACTCGATTTAGATAAAAATTGGTACTCTGGGATTTTCGAGGTCGTTTATTACGAATCTGAACAGAAAATTCAAAAATTGTTAACGGCGGATCTAATATGGCGGACGAAAGTGCAAAAAACAGCTCGATTTGGATAAATCTTGGTACTCGGGGATTTTCGGGGACGCTGAGTGTGATGCTCAACTCAAAATGAAGGAATTTTTCATGGTGAATTCAATAACATGGAGCATAATACAATAAATAGGTGGAAATATATGAAGTACCGAGTTTCACCTGAACCAATCGCTATTATTTGTATTTTCATTCGCCATATTTGTTCCTCATTGTGAATTCCTGAATTTTGAGTTCAGATTCGTAATCAGCACCCTCAAAAACCCCAGAGTACAAGTTTTCAGGATAAAACAATTTTCCTGCCATTTTGGGCACCTTTTTGTCGAATTCTCTCTGCCAACGAAGCGGTTAATAAAGACAAGGACTGTGATTTTAGATAGATAAGTGCAATATTACGAAAAAATACTTATGATTTATTCGGGCCGATTTTTATTATTGGTGCTGCACGGCCGCATATCCTCGTACAATAGGCGTCTGTGCGTGTGGCCTTGAGTATGATCGGTCATTCCAAATACGATTTTCATAACTTAGGCCTTATTAGCCAACAACCTTTATTACCCGCAGGTACCTTAAAACGAAAATTAATTATCTTTTCAACCGTTAATTTTTTCTTCGGCCAATTTAGGCTGCGAAATTCATTCAAACGTTTTCACGTTTTTTATTGAAGATTCATGGTCTCAATACGTAAGTCTTTGGATAATGATAAAAATAAGGACAGAAAAAAAGAGTTGCATTCCAACGATGCAAACTTCGATGTCATGTAAACGGATTGTCACCCACACAATGCTCTCCCTCTTATGCATTTTCAACATGCGTTTGGCAACAGAAACAACCAAATAAGAAAGTAAGAAAAAAAAGAAGAAAAAACCTCGGCCACTTAATTTTCAAGAGGGCCCTTCGAACTTCCGTGCGACTCCTAACTCTGCGGGCCGTCTCGGAGCGATCCTCTTGAATTCTTGAACTATTTCGAACACATCGTGGCACCGATGCGCCCGCGCTACGAAAAAATTCCGAAGAGTATATTGCAGCATATCGGAATGAGATCCTTTGCTGGGCTCTGCCATCGAGACGCACTCGTCCCTTAAGACGTAAGGGTGTAGGGAGCTTGAGAGGATCGAAGGATCGTTCAAGGCTCGGTTCTCATATTCGCGAGCACTTCTCTGAGGATGGTGTCCCATACCGGCGATATTGCCTTGCACACGTCTCAATCGCGCTGCTGCTCCTTACGCGACGCACATGGGGGAGAGAAAAATAGGAGGAAAGTGCAAGTCAGAGTGGCACAAACGCGGCACAGTAACCCGAAGAAAGAGAAAGTGAGAGAGAATGACGTTGAAGTTTGCATCGTTGGAGAGCGACGGAAATTCTTCATTGTTGTATTTCTTTATTTTTATCACTATTTAAATCGTTTTTTTTTGCAAGTATGTTCGGATTCTCTTGGGACGTCTAAAAAAAATCTTCAAAAACATTTCTGTGATTTGTGGAGCCTAGATGGGCCAAAAAATTGGGCACTGCAAAAAATGTGTCGTTGTTTCCTCATGATGCAAACTTCAATACAGTCCGACCTCCCAATAAGCACGGAAGAGCCCCCAAGGGGAAGAGTATTTCCGAGAATTCGGGTACGCCCACCAGGCGCGCGCTCTACGCTCACTGGCTCTCTTTGTCTCTCTCACTCTTCATAGCATGCGAACCTCCTAATAAGCACGCTCGAACGTATGTGAACTTTTTCACGTTAAGTGACTATGTATTCATCTCATTTGACTCATCTGAGCTGTCCTCGGTTGGGCGTGCTTATTGAGAGGTCCGCGCGCAAATTCACTCGAGCGTGACTCGAGCTCGGAGTTCGAGTCGGAGTAGGGGAAAGTGCTCGATTGAGAAACTAGGGAAGCGTGCTTATTGCGGGCGTGCTTATTGAGAGGTCGGACTTTACCATGAGAGAGAAATAGATTAGGTTAGATTGTTTTTTTACGGCTAGGTGATACCTTGAGGCGGTAGGAAAAAAAATATAAATATTAAAGGTATCTCAAAATGAAATGACATAACATTTATTAAAGGGGAATATACCTTTGTAATACTTTTTTTATTGGCTTAAAATGTCCTCTAACTATACAAAAATGATTTTCAAAAGGTTTTATCGTATGGTCCAGGCATCGCCGATTAAAGGTAAACACGAAATTTCCATGATTTTACAGTCCTTAAAACTTTAAACGCGTTTTTCTCGAAACAGTGCTTTTAGACACGGGCGTATGCGTAGCGCCTCGAGTTTTCAATCGAT
>OX632366.1:21740825-21764416 GCA_951751655.1 Ophion costatus | reverse complement strand
GTTTTTTGGGTCTTTTTTTGCAATAAAAAAATAGTTCTAATAAAAATTTTAAGTTGATTGTAGTTAGGTCGGTTGGTACACACATATAGAATATGTGTTCCAAATTTCATAAGGATCGGTTCAGTACTTTTTGAGTTATCACGACCACGGTACTTGAAAATGTCGTTTCGAGAAAAACGCGTTTAAAGTTTTGGTGAGTGATAAATCGTAGAAAAAATTATCTTACCCTCAATCAGCGATGCCTGGGCCATATAATATGCCTTCGACGTGTTCCAGGTGGGTGTTTCCATCCAATTTAGCCTTTCAAAGTTTCAAAGTAGAATCCTGCCTTAATACGATTTGAGCCTAGTCCTTTTTTGACACATACACAGGAATCAATATTTCGGCATGGGTGCAAGTGAAGACACGGGCAGCAGCTTGTATAGTACGACAAGATATATATATATATATATATCTTGTCGTTTATGACAATGAGATATCTGACAATGAAGGGCTGTACTTATATTTACATACATGTGTGTGCGTGCGTGTGTTTGTATATATGCATGTATGTATGTACGTATGTCTGTATATATAAGTACAGCCATTGACTGTCACATATCTCATCGTCATAAACGACAAGACATGTCCGTGAGCGCGGGTGCGTATTTTAACGTGCGTATGCGCCGGTTATACGACAATAGACTCGAATAATATGGGTGCTTAGATTTGCGGTATGTATGCAAACGCGGCTATTATATACTTAGAAATCACATACGGAAACACACGTGTGTGTGTGTGTGTGTCGTTAAATTATCGGTCTCGCGGGCTGCAGATGGGGATAAACGCGAGCCTTTATTACGTTCTCGCCGTTATGCTGCCCGGGTGCAGGAGCATATTAAAAACTTTGAAATGTATAGATCTTCGGCCTCGGGCTATGTGGTTTTAGCGGTCTTGCGGGTGTGTGCGGGAAGAGGGTAGCCAAGTAACGGATTATAAGTTCCAACTTTTCTCGCTCTCTCTCTCTCTCTCTCTCTCTCTCTCTCTCTCTCTCTCTCTCTCTCACACACACAACACCTCTGTTTCATTCGCCGATTATTGCCAAGGTATGCAACGACACCTTCACGCAGACCTCTGAGAGACAGCCAAACCTATCGACGTTTGTGAATCCGTGAGAAATATAAAAATCGCCTAAAGGGGAATCTTCTTTTTAGTTATAGTTATAGTTGTTAAGGCAAAGTTAACTTTTGCTAATTAAGTTTTAGTTATAGTTATAGTTGTTAACGCAAAATCTACGCGTCATTCACCCCCTCCCCTTTGCTATTATTTTCCCTTCGGTACTAATATTGCAAACCTGACCACTAATATGAACGTTACGAACAAAATTGATTTATGTGTTGCATCCCCTGAAAGAAATTGGGAAGGCAGCCATAAACAAAATTCGGGGCCTATGAGGGTTTGAATATGGATTCCCTACTAGGGCTTTCCACAACACAATCGGACTAGGCCCCGACAGGAAAACAACAGGGATGGGTAAATTATTCAAAAAAGGTCGTAGCGAGGAAAAGGGCCCAGACGGGATTCATCAGGGCACCGGTTGTTACAGGGCATACAATATATTTGCAAAGTTATTTTTAAGAATTTCTAGTTTTTAGACTTACTTCCATAGATGTGATATATTCGAAGTTTAAGGTATCGATAAAACACTAGGTTAGGTCACTTCAAATAAACATACACGTGGAATTTTACTATAAATAATTTGTATTCTATAAACATTCAGAATGTTTGGAAAATAAATTTCGCAATACAAAAACAGTTTGTTTAAAAAACAATTCATGCGTGCAGGAATGACAGCACATATGTACGTACAGCACCGTTTGGTTGCTTCGACATTTTTAATTGAACTAATTTACGTTCAATTCTCGTGACGGGATAAACAACATCCACCGAATTTTTTTAGATAATTCGCCATTCGTTTAGATGACTTTGTTGGGTACGTGAATACATTTGTTTTTTTTTTTCACGCTTTTGCTTCAATGTGCAAACATTCTTCAGACTCGTTACGTCCGAAAATGTTGTTAATCTCCGCGACGTAACCATTACGCAAAAGCACAACGTTATCCGGCGCTCTCGTACCAATAAATGTGGAATGATTAAAAACCAAATTTTTTACCGTCGCTTCTCCACTTTCGAGATACTTCTGACAAATCTCGCTTGATATGTATCCACTAATAAAGCTGATAATTATAGGGCAGTAATAGCCTAATTCATAAGCCTCTAGGCCCTCGTCGACAAAGTGTGACCGGCCTCCAAGGGACCTGGTCGGGTGCCATGTTAGGACCCTTGCAGAGTAAAGGAAAAATAATTGACGCCTAGTCAAAGCCCTGGCTGAATTCTTTCACGGGATATTCAACTTTTTTTTCCGTCGAACGAAACTTTCCTGCGTTTATTCGAGGTCACGAAGATTGTATTAAAAAATTGATTTATTGAACTTTTTTTGAAACAGATATTACAGTATTACTATTATCACTATTACTGTTGTTATTGTTACCATCAGTAACGTTACTATTAATATTATTTTTCGCTTTGTTACATTCTACAGACTTATTGGTATTATTATTAACATACATATTGTTATTTATAATTAACTAATTATAATGTTTCCGTTGTTACTGTTACCAGACAGTATTTTCCTCTTGTCATTTTATTTCGCAATCTCATTTACTTTCCCAGCTGGTTCGCCGACGGTTTTTGCATCAAAATGGAGCACGCCTAACTTTTAAGAGAGATACCTTGAGCGAGAGAAAAATTGCTGACTTTCATGATTTTCTTTTGAAAGGAGAGTTTTCTTTCATCATTTTCGAGACTTAGGGTATGTTTGATAACTACTTATAAAATGGCGGAGGTATGTGATGGCCTTCTGAACTGCATTTTCAAAACTGACGTGACGTATAGCTAAAAAACGAATGGACCGATTCTGACGAAATTTGTTACAAATCTTTCCAACCTTATTGCCTAAAACATGACTCCAAATGTTTGAGAAAATTCAATAAAAAAAAGATTTGTCGTTTGCCTAATGTAGCCATTTTTTTCTCGAAAAATTCAATCTTTTTATTTGAAAGCATACCACTTCATCGATTTTCAACATTTCTCACTTTTTCTTGGTTCATATTCTGCGTATGAGTGTCAACGGAAGAAATATCTCCGTTGGCTTTTCTGCCATACCTTTTTTGCCATACCTCCGCCATTTGTAAGATTAATAAAAATTAAACGAAAAACACCATGTAACAGCCAAAAGTAGTAAAAAAAAATACCCCAAGTCTAAAAAATGGAATCTTTCAACTCTTTTTTTGACATACTTATATTTGGCCGCGACTTTGTCACATTGGGTCAATTTGACCCGGACAGAACTTCATCCACTTGCCCTCAACAGCCCATCGGTCGGTTGTTATTCAAAAAATTCCGCGATACACTTAAAACATTTCGTAATATATCTGCATAATTAAAATTCCGAAAATATAAAATTCAATTAACGTAAAAAAATATTGAAAAACTTGCAATTTTGGGAAAGTGAGAATTTCATGTCAAATTTGTCCGGGTCAAAATGACCCAGTGTGTCAAGGAAGGGTTACAAAAAAATCATGAAGATCGGCAGTTTTTTCCTCGCCAAAATGTACCCCCGCCCCCTCAACTCCCAGTTCTGACGGGCATTTATATTTCGGGACAAAATTTATACTATCCTCGCTGCAAATGATCCTGATCGGTGATAGGTATGAATCAACAGCGAGTGCGTAACGAGACATGGACGGGTGGTCGTCGAAAGATTTTTCTCGAGTACCGGGTTCAAAATGTTCTCGTTGAAAGCGAAGTGAGCAGAGTTTGGCTTCTTCGTGCGCTTGGCTGGCGAGTCAGAAAATTGAGTGTGTCAGTGCAAGAGGATGATGCTATAAAAATGATTATTAGGAGGGAAGGTGGAAATGAAGAGAATTGCTGGAGGAAATAGAAGCCGGAGGGAGAGAGAGAGAGAGAGAGAGAGAGAGAGAGAGAGAGAGAGAGAGAGAGAGAGAGAGAGAGAGAGAGAGAGAGAGAGAGAGAGAGAGAGAGAGAAATGGAAAGAAAGAGAGAGACAGGCAGACGCCAGAGGACGAACAAGAGAGGCATAGGGAAAGAGAGAGGGAGAGAGAGAGATAGACAGACAGATCGACAGAGAGAGAAAGACAAGGAGAGCAAGATTATGAGAAAGAGAGACAAGGAAACAGAACTATAGAGAAAGAAAGACGAAATCAACGATAATTCGACGAAGCAGAGACACAAGTAGATTCTGTGCGCGTGCCCTGTATGGATAATGAGAGAGAGGGGGGGAGGATCTTCGGAGCACGTTATGCCATCACAGTAAAATTTCAAATTGAACACGAAAGTCGAAGTCCCACGACCGCTACACGTGAAATAAATTAATTTATTTATCCACTTATTCATTGATGCATGTTTTTATTTCACTATTCGTACGTTAATTCTTCATTTTTTTAGCTCGTTTATTTATTTATGAAAAACTACAAGACTAATTTGATACATAATGATGAAAATATGCGAGGGTGCATGTTGGACCCTATAATCGAAAGAATTTCGAAAAGTGTCTCATTTGATTTCAAAATTTCTTTCTCCCTTTGTCCACTCATTTATTTCTTCACTTATTTATTTACGCACGTTTTTATTTCACTATTCGAACGTTAATTCTCCATTTTTTAACTCCTTAATTAATTTATGAAAAGCTGCAAGACTAAATTTATACACAAGGTTAAAAATATGAGAGGGTGCGTATTGGACTCAACAATCAAAAGATTTACAAAAATTGTCTCATTTTATTTTAACATTTCTATCTCTCTCTCTATTTGTGCATACATTTGTTTCTTTACTTATTTATTTGTGCATATTTTTATTTCATTATGCGTACGTTGAGTATTTATTTGTTAACTCGGTTATTTATTTATGAAACACTACGATACTAATTTTCTCGTGCCAGCAACAACTCAATTCGTAAATTCAACACAATGACATCATGACACACATATATATTTGTACACGCATATACGAGTAAATGACTCACCATAATTGAGTACGGCACGGCGAGCTGACGCTGGGGCGATTCGCGAAGAAGGCGGTGATCAACTGAAATTAAAAAACAAAGAACCGAAAAATTAAAAACCATCATAGTCGAACGTTGAATTCAATCGCTCTTAACTTTATGATATTTTGCAACGATTACGCTAAAGTACATTAATTTCATGAAAGCCATAGACAGTATGATACTTTAGCGTTATCAAAGTATGCATTTCATCGTTCGATCGACGTCCACGAATTGTGCAAATACGAGCAAACGCAGGGCTCGTTTTATCTTTTATTTTTGCTCGGGTAATATATATAAACTATCTATATAAACTATATCTATATAAACTATATCTATATAAACTATAATATATAAACAATCACGAGACAGATAGATAGGTACATAGAAAAAATCTAGAAAATAATAGAAAAAATCTTTTTCGTTGCGTCCCAAGGATGCAAACACTATCATGAGTTTCCATGGGGAATCCCGATTACAATCTAATAAACGAGCTCGACGTGAAACGTACGTAATAAAGCACGAAAAATGGAGGTCCAATTGACTCAAATATATTGCTTTTGGATGAAATTTCCTACATACGCATACAAACATCACCAAATGCCCTGAAATGTATTTTTCGAATCTCCGCGTCGCAATTCCTCGCGGAACGAGACCCTACGAGTGGCAGGTAGGCTGAGGTTATGAGACACACGTCAAAAGCTTTTTCGAATAGGTAACACGTATATAAGCCCTGCGCCGTAGGCCGAAGTTGCTGCAGTACACGTACGTGTGTCCCGGCTGTGCTTTCGGCTCTAAGCGTCGCCAGGAGCAAAGCACGCTGAGAAAATCCATTTATCATATATATATATATATATATATATATATATATATATATATGTGTGTGTATATACACACAAGTGTATATACGTATTCATATACTTGTACATAAAGTATCAGGCGGTAAATATCCCTGAGCGTGCAGAACGGACTCGTGCTCAGAGGCGAAATAACCTTGTGTAAAGCTCTTTTCTCGCGCGCGTGTGTCTGTGTATGTACGCATATACATGTATTAGGTGTATATTTATTATACAATACACCCCTATATAGTGTTAGGTACATTCGGTTCGTGCATAAAACGTGCATCAGGATGACGAATGGACGGAATAGAAAAATCTCCGTGGAGACTTTTGTCGGGATACAATGACGTAAGGAATAGTTTTCATCACCGTGAAAAAATGCCCGGTTATAAATACTCACATATGCATATACACACGCACGCCACCGATGAAACCGTACGTACTATATGCTCGTATACGTATACATATAATGCACGTATATCCATATGTGTATGTACATTTATGTATATGTATATGTATATGTATATATATATATATATATATATATATATATATATATATATATATATATATATAAACAGTAAAAAGTAACAGTAAGTAAAAATAAATCCATTATTTTTGCATGAAATTGAAGGCAAAAGTAATGGATTTCGGATACATATATATACATATAAAAAAGGAGTAAAAAGTAACAGTGAGTAAAAATAAATCCATTATTTTTGCATGAAATTGAAGGCAAAAGTAATGGATTTCTTTTTACTTACTATATATATATATATATATATATATATATATATATATATATATATATATATATATATGGGGGACTCCGAAGCGCGTCATAGAGTATGAGGCCAACCAAATGATTGAAAGCCCCACTGAGCTTCGGTGAGGGATATATGGATGCATTCTTGACAGGAAAAAAAACGCGTATTCCATCGTACTCACGTGCTACGTATGAACACGATAAAATTCTCCACGTGTATACTGAAGTATTCAATATTAGTGTCAAAAATTTGATATCGTAAGCTTGATTTGATGACGTAGGCATGACATTTAAAAAAAAAACGATTTTTTACATGGCTTCGTTTTTGTTGTTGTCTAGGGCTTTAATTTGCAACGAAGATTTTGTGACAAATAAAAAAATCGACCGATCTATGACAGTTATTTGCAGACGGCGAATCGCCGCACTGCCATTGCCTTCTTTCTTTTGTGTTTTTCTCGATACTATATCTTGTAAAACGGTCGAAGTCGCATCTCGCAGTCCAGTCGTCGGAGGCACTTCAAATTTGAAGAGAGAAGGTTTAAGGGGTATTTTTGTGATTTGTTTCCTAAAAGGAGAGATTTCTCCACCATTTTTGAGACTCAGGGTACGTTTTGTTACTATTTTTGGCTGTTAGATGGCGTTTTTAAAAATTTTTTATTAAGCTTTAAAAATGAAGGAGGTATGGCACGTTCTTCTAAACTGCGTTTTCAAAGTTGGCGTGACGTACAGCTAAAAAACTAATCGACCGATTCTGATAAAATGTGGTATAAATCTTTCTAACCTTTTCGTCCAAATCATGACCCGAAATGTTTCTGAAAATGTTTCGAAAAAGTATTGTTTGATTGAAAAATGTAGCTGCTTTTTTTCGGACAACTCGATTTTTTGTTTCAAATCGGAACCATTTTATCGATTTTCAACATCTCTCACTTTTTTTTGGTTCATATTCTACGTATGAGTGTTAAGGGGGAATATACCTTTGTGAGGGCAAAATCAAGGGTCATTTTGGACAATTTATTTAAGAAAAACAAAACAATATTTTTTAATTCGGTTTTTTATACACGTTGGTACGAGTCTTAAAGTAAAACAATTTTTTTACAATATTATTTTGACACCAAATGGCGGCGCAGTAGTCGATGAAAGGAAACTCCTTTTTTTCACAGTCCTCTACGGGCGTATTCGCACACGTCATAATTTTCAAGCTAGAACAAAAAACGAAAAATATTTTAAAAGTAGATATGAAAAACTAGTCCAATACGTAGAGGTTTTTTCAAAATATCGATTTTAAAAAACTGGCGTTAATATAAAAAAAAACAAATCCGTAAAAAAATCGGCCGAATATCGACCATAAAAATTTTAAATTTCAGCTTATCGGAAAAATCCTACGTACTGGACTAGAAAATGTTGTCAAGAAGCTACAGTTAAAATTTCAAGTCAATCGATTGAAAACTCGAGACTCGAAAACTCATACGCTCGTTTCTAAAAATATAGTTTCGAGAAAAACGCGTTTAAAGTTTTAAGTACTGTAAAATCATGGAAGTTTCATGTTTATATTTAATCAGAAATGCCCGGACCATACAATAAAACCGTCCGAATATTATTGTTGGATAGTTGAGGGACCTTTCAAGCCAATAAAAAAAAATGCAAAAAAAATGTACAAAAGTATATTCCCCTCGATGAAAAAAAACCTTCGAAAAATCTCCGTCATTTTTGAAGAACAATTAAAAAAATACCATGTATCAGCCAAAAGTAGTAATAAAACCTACGCTAACCCTAAAAAATGAAGAAAACTCAGCATTGCCAAAAAAAATCAGCAATCTTCTCCTCGCCTAAAGGTAAATCTCCCTCCATGTTCCCAAGTTCCATACTACGATCTGACGATAAAAAAATATATATTCATCCATTGGTTGCTGACGAATGATTGAAGTTATCTCATAAGACTTATTTTTCTCAAGATAAGACTTATTTTCCTTTACATCTGAACGTATATTTGAGATTCTTTTCCATTTTGGCTGCTTCGACTGGAAACATGTCCACCATGCTTAAAATCATCCTCACCGTAAAAGCATGCACGTCGAACAAACGTGTAACTCTTCTTCAACAAATGACGAAGTAAAAAAAAAAAGCAGACGAGCCAAAAGTCGAAAAAAGTGGGATTGACGTTGCGAGATTGGTATTCGGCTTGTGTAACGCGGGTATTGCGTGCATGTACGTCATAAGTCACATGGAAATCGACGAATGCGTGGCTGACTTGAGTTTCAAAAGGAACGCGGAGAAAATTTGCTCCCGCGTATCTGTATAGGTGCGATTCGAGATTGGTTGTGCGGCCAATACAAATCGTATGGCTGCATCTGACATTCGACCGCAGAAAATTTATATGCACGTGTATCTGTGCGTGCATACATATATGTATATATATATATGTATAGGCATATATATATATATATATATATATATATATATATATATATATATATATATATATATATATATAAAATATATGGCCTACTTATAATGCCACAAGTACATAAGTAGGAAAACCGCATGATTGCAAGACTTCGAGGGGCAAGAAAGGGAGGGAAAGTCGTCTGGAGATGAAGGAGCGAGCGAGAAAGAAAGAAGGGCCACCTGAGAGAGGTCTGGCAGATTTACTCGAACTTCCGAGCCACCTCAATCAAACTTTTCCTCTCCGGAAAACTTTTTCCATTGGCGTTAATCATTTTGGTTATTAAAAGGCGTCGAAGCCGGGAGGGCTTTGACGTCGCATGCATAGTAGGGGTGTGCCTCGTCGTTCTCCTCCTTACACTTCCGGTCATCCGTATTCCCACTCTATCACGTGGCTGCTCTCGCAACTGCGTGAAAAATCATGGTGTATCATCTCCCGATTTACGAAAAATGACAGAAAAAAAGCCACGATGACGAATGAGAGAAGACGATAAAAAGACGAAATAGGCGAAACAGCAAACTTATTAAGGGGGTATCCCCTCTGTGGAAGCGCAATTCGAATGGTGTTGAAGTTTGCATCGTTGGAACGCAACGAACGTTTTTTTTTTCATATTTTATTTTCCATATTTTTTGTTAGAACAGAAGAGCTCTTTTCATAGATTTATATCGTTGATCGCTAAGCGAATATCTGAAAAATTCGTTGAAAGATTTTTGTAGGTCTAATTCGCCAAAAGAAATTAACCTTTCAAGGACGGGGCTGGTCGATATATCGACCAGCAGTTAGGCTTGGGACTCCAATTGAAAAATTAATCGATTTTATTGATATCTTTCATGTAAAAAAAAGTCGATTTTAATGGAAATTTCCCCCTCCTTAAAAGGTTAAAGGAATTCAGAGACATTAATTTTCGTTGCGTTGCAACGATGCAAGCTTCATCCTCATCAATTTGAAGGGTCGTAGTGATGAATTTTTTCCTAGGAACACATTGGTTGGAACAAATATATTTTTTCCTAGCATGTTGAACAAATGTTTGTGGTCACAATGTAATTTTTTTCGGAAGAAAATCTTTCAAAGTGTTCGTGGTGCACGCTTACACCAGTTTCCATAAGGCAACATTTAATTTGTGAATGTTAATTGTTCAATAACGAGCTTCCTAATTGTCGTGAAATTTTTACACGACCTCTGAAATACTTCATACAAAAACGTACCAAATTTTCCGAATTTTATTATTATTTGCGATTTGGGACTCAACATCCTTAATGTATGTATGTGTTCCGTATTTCGGCAACACCGTTTACATTATTTTCATTTTAATTAATGGAAATAATAAATTATCTCATGACATGAATATAAAAAGGCATAATTACAAACGACTCGAAATTTCATTCCAGGTTGTACAGAACATTCGCTGACGCAGTTTTTTTCATAATAATAATCGCTAATGTTATACTTTTTCAAGTCGTAACACAAAAGTTGTACACATTGACGTGATAAAACTATCAAAACGCATAATGTTGCCCTTTAATTGCATATTTTATGAAAAATTAGCATCCACAGAATAAATCTATACCTCGTATCCGTTTTCCTAAAGTTCATTGAGAAAAATCATAAATCGTCATTTCAGTCAACTGGATCGCTCCAACCTCCTCGAGTCGCTCATTTAGAGGTCTAGAATTTAAATGTAAAAAACAATATTTTGTCAAATAATAAAGATAAGGAAATAAAAATATAAAAAAGAAATTTCTTCGCACTGCAATGATGCAAACTGCACGACTATGTAACAAACAAAATTAGCAAAAGTCTTGAACCGTATTGCACCGAGGGCAAGAGCCGATACCTTCGCTGAGTTCCGACGAGTGTAAGCCCTTAAGGCTCCCGTCGTGCGGGGGCAGGTTACGGTCTCGTTTGTACAGCGTATACGAAGTTGCATCCGTGTCGCATAGCGACTACGTAAATTCGCATCTTGCCCTTAAACTCGTATAAAAAAAAGAAAAAAAAACACGTGCGCGTTAACCGCACACTGTGCACGGGGGATCCAGTATCCTCGGAAAATGCGACACTTGTCCCACGCCCGGAACGTCACATGTATATATATATACGACACGAGACGAACAGGGCCCCAATAAATCGTGAACCATTCGGTGATCCAAGTTTCCAACGAAATTGCGCAATTTATATGTCAACGAGACCCTCCCAGAGGAACTGGCCATGTGGGTATATATATATATATATACCCACCAATATATATATATATATATATATATATATATATATATATATATATATATATATATATATGCACAGAAAGATTGCTTCGGTTGACAGGAAACGAATTTTCCGAAGGAACTTGTACATAAAGGGTCCACCATAGATGGATCTCCCATATTATAATATACGTACGTAGCGGAAATTATTATGTGCATATTCAAGACTGATATCTGACTTTGGCACGGTGACTTTTATTGAACTCAGCGCGATAATTTATTTTCAACATATCACTACGGTGATAAAATAACCATTATTGTTATAATTTTTGTTTTTGTCCACTAACATCGTTATCGATATCATTACTAGAACGTCAAGAGATATTTTTAAGATGACAGTAATAATATGGTGGTGAAGTTTGCATAGTTGGAAGGCAACGAAAAATCTTCATTTTTTCGTTACTTTTTTTTTAATACTATAACAATTCTTTTTTCCGAGATTAGTTTCTGGGACCCTGATAAGAATCTTCAAAAATATTTCAGTGATTCTTGTAGACGGGATGGGCAAAAAAATGGGTGATACGGAAAACAAATGTTCGTTGCATCCCAACGATGCAAACTTCAATATCATGTGAGAACAATTATTGTTAAATACCACAATCACTATCGTGTCTTGCTAAAGGCAGAATTTCACATCACTCGAATAGCCAATTAGCAGACTGATCGTTAGCACTGCATAGATCAACAGCCTAAACATTTAACAATAGTTAACTTTATGGTAGGTTTTAATCAATAAAAAACACTTATTGGTTAGTTTTCGGAAAATTTAATCACAGGGCTAGTTAAAGGGCGATAAAGGGAGTGTGACAGACATGTTACATTGCGTCGTAAAATTCCTTCATGACGCTCCGAAAGAAATATCTTTTTAAGTATCTTTTTTAAATTTATCCTTATTATTTATATTATATTTGATATTTTTTAATATTTACACAATATTTAGAAATAAATATTTTAAAAGTATCAATGAAAAAAAAGTGTTTTTCATTGCGTTCCCACGATGCAAACTTCAAGGTCATAACTTTCCATAGACCGTGAGGATCCAAACGCTTGTTAACATTGAGAGACATAAATCCACGTTCAAGGTCGATAGTAAAACCGTGATCAACGTCAGTCACGTGTGTGCGTGCGCACTTGCGAATACGAGAAGCAAGCGATCGAAGAAGAGGGAAGAGTCAAAAAAAAAAGAAAAAAACAACCGAGGGAGAAAAAACCGAGTAAGGGCAAAAAAGTGTGACCGATATGGACGAGCGCGCGGTAATCGAGACGTTTGGGAAGGCAAGGTATAATTGGATCGCCGCGCGTATGCGAGTCGACAATAATATCGTGTTCGAAATATTGCACGTGCGATACGGTGTATCGCCGTTTCATCGTGTGTACGCGATGCCAACAGATATCGAATTGCCGCGCGACTCGAGGCCTCTGTATGCTTGACGCCCCGAATTACGCGACAATGATTCGACAACAATTTGCAAATAACATGTACGCGCAGACATATGTACCGGGTATTCTGTTTTAATCGTACACCTGATTTATCTCGGACATTACTGTTCCGATCAAGTATTGGGTATAATGAAACTTTTAGGGTTCAAAGGGAGACGTCGAAAAAAATCGTTTTTGGTCCAAAATTTAAAATGGTGACGTTAAGATGGTCAACATGTTTAAAAAAAATAGTTTTATTAATTTTTTTCACAAAAATGTTGATTAAGCCAAAACTAACAAATTAAGTGGAATAAGTTTTTTGATAACGTTCTTAATTTTAAGGTTAGAAGACCATATATATACATATATACAGGGTTGATCAATAACCATTAGCACCTGTATGATTTTTTCTGTGCTGGAGACGGCTTCAATTGAAATTAATACCAGAACTTTTTGACTGCTAACGAAAAAATCGTACTTCTACTGGGGGTGATAGCTTGGAATTTTTTTTACATATAATCACGCATTTTTGGGATTTTTTTCAGATTTTTAAATGGGAGCATTTTTTTTTTTGACTAAGGGTTGTTTCTAAGAATGTAAAAAAATTCAGGGTGTCTTTTGGAGTCGATGGAATCAGATTAAAAAAAATTAATCGAATTGGCGGGGGTCAGGGAAAAAGTCTACCGGATTCACGTGGAATACGTCATATATATATATATATATTTATAAGTTATATATATATAACTTCAAGAGCTTAAAGTTCTTACAAAATGAAAGCTTGAGGATCGAAAAAAAAGACTGCGGCTTTCAATGCAACCTTTCTTGCAACGTTTCTTAAGCTTTCATTTTGTAAGAACTTGAAGCTCTTGAAGTTTGCATCGACGGAATACAACGGAGATCTTTTTTTTTTCGTAATGCCCAATCTTTTTTTTGCACATTCAGGCTACGAAAATCACTGAAACGTTTTTCCTTACATTAAGGATGTGTAACGTAAATCTGAAGAAAAAAAAACAATTTTAGATACTGCGAATAAAGAAATTACAAAAAAAAAACAAAAGAGTATTTTCATTTCTTCATGTCTATTACTTTCCAAACCTTTTTTTGCAGGTCTAGGTTACGGATCCCTAGTAAGGATCTTTGAAAATGTTACAGTGATTTTCGTGAGCGCAGTGTGCTAAAAAATGGGCAATAAGGAAGGAATATTCTCGCTGTATTGAAACGACGTGAACTTCCATGGGCTCTGCAAGACTAGAAATAGTAAAGTGACTAGTGGAAAATCAAAGTGGACGGGATCGGCCCGTGAAAAAAGAATCCCACACAGTTCTAACTCATTCTCTTCAACTGCATCACTCCCTCCCTCTTCCCCTTTCAATTTAATACAATGCACAAAACACCCAGGAACTAGCTCGTTTCTGGTCCGATTGCTTTTGTTTAATATAGTCCAGTCATTACGTACATTCAAAAAAGAAAATGAATTTGCGCTTCTAATTTTTTAATATGTTGTAGGGGATACCTAGAAAAGCTTAACTTGAGATTGTCGACCAAGCTTTCCTAGGAGCTTTCGCCGCCATGTTGAAAAAAGGGGTAAAATTTGTTTCTCGGCAATAACTCGGCTATCCGATGAGATTTCGAAAATTTTTGTAGGACACTTTTTGTAGCTTTCTTTGTGCTCTACAATAACGCCTGAATCATTTTTAGCGTTTCATGCATCGTTATCGAGATATCGATCGATAAAGTCAAAAATTTAGGACATAATTTTTGTTTTTTGCTTTTTTTTTCTTTGGGTCTTAATAAATATGAAAAATTGTGGAATTCAAACTTGTAGAGCATATTCAGACCTACAATTTCCTTCTTGGATTTTTTTATGTTGGACGAAAATTACGATCGCCAGCGCGCCGCAAAGTCGGTGAATCCACACTCAGCGTCGAGCGAGCTGCTCGCTCGGTTGTGTCTGGATGTCGAATCGAATGGGAAATTGTTCAGGAAATTGATGGGATAAAAAATAAGTACATAGAGCAACAAATTAAGGATCACACAATAGTAATTTATTAAACAAATAATTTGTTTGTGCAGTAAAAAATATTATTTTTTTACAATACAAAATAAACAAAACAAAATAAACGGAAAGAAAAATATTTTTTTCTGCACTCGAGACACGAACGATGGACTTTTTTCATGTCTTTTTTCGCTTGGATGGTCCAGGCTGAAGATCTTCGTCCTCCGTAAACTCTTCGAGTTGTTGTGTCTGTTGAAACGTTGGAAATGATGCTGATTCGATGAGAGCATCGTCATCATCATCGTTACAGACATCGTCGTCGTCGTCGTCAAGCAAAATGTCGACTCTGGCGACGTTACTGCATGTTTGCCCACTGCAGTGCATGCAAATAACGGAGCAACTGATTCCCGCTTTTCTGCACCCACAGGCGGCCTCACAATTTCCTTTACACTTACAGGAAATGAGCTTTAATAGTTCAGGCGGAGCGGGTTCGGCGGTGCTGGTGATTGGTTCGAGCCCTCGATTGGTCTGTCGCCAACCCCATCCTTGTGGATCCTTGAAAAATCCGAGCCAGGTTTGAACTTGGAGATACGTCCGGAAAATGTGTTGACGCACAGCGCTTTTGGTTGGCGGGAGTAGTGAGAGGTGATTCACTTTATTCGCTGTCATTGATTTTGCGAAGCGATGGAATCGCAAAATATTTATGGACTTCTCGTGCTTATCACCACCATATAGGGCGATAAGGAATTGCTCTCCCGCGCAAGTGAGAACCTCCGGATCGACCTTTTCTTGTTTGAATAATTCCACCGATGACCGTAGCTCTGGATTTTTCTCGAGAGTGTTAATGAACTTCGACTTGCCGATGTTATAGAAAGATGATGTCGTGTCGCAACCGCTAAAAGCGTGAATGAAAAGAATGTGCTCCAGAACTGACTTGTGTTTGAAACTGTGCGGCGAGTACAACTTTTCCGGCGTATTTCCTTTTGCTGGTTTGCGGAAAAATATATTATTTTTATCCGGAGCAAGCCCGGCGAGTAAAACCAGAAGATCGATATCTTCGCCGACGATTTCCACGGAGTCATGACTCGACGCTTCTTTAATTGCCGTGTTCACAATAAGAGTATCCGCGTCCTCAAAAGCCTGCTCCACTTTTATTCCGGTCGTTGTAAAGTAACGGCAAAGCATTTGTATTAGTTGGTTCTTGTTTTGATCCCTTGTGAGAAACTTCTCCTGGCTAACTTTTGGAGTAGTTGTCTCATCGAATGTGAACTCCGGCGATTGGTTTTTTCTCGAACGTCGTACTCTTTCCGAAGTTTTGGTTCCAGCGAGTGTCATATCAGTCGGATAACCGTCGAATATGATTGCAACCTTTCCTTCGAAGTTATGTTGTACGTATCTGACGTATTTCTGGCAGATAAGGTCAAACGTTTCGATTCGACCCCACACAACTTTGTGGAGAAGGAATCCACCGTCGATTATGCAATGATGTCTGTTGGAACGTTGTAAATTTTCGGTCAAAGGTTCGAAGGCTTTGTATAATAATGACTTTGTTCCTTTCCGCATTCCTTCTTCGGTGAACAGCGACAGCGGGAACGGAGCAAGTTCGTATGCCAGAAAATGTTTCAGATCAGTCTCGGAATTTTTAGCAATGCACATTCTTTGAAAAAGTAGCAGTGGGTTGATCGGAACTGGTGACGAGTCGACTTTAATGCTGGTAGTTACTGCCGATAAGGGAAGCACTTTATCCTTTCTCTTGAAAGACAAGGATGCGAAATTTGCTCCGACGATTTTGGTCATCATCTCGCAACCAATTTCGTATGCACGATGACAATTAATGTTATCGTTTGCGATAACTCCTGTCCCGATAGACGTCAATTCTTTTTGTTGAGGAAAAGGATTGTGACCTGCGAGCCACATGTCCAGTTTCTCCACGTCGGAATTGTCTCGAGAAATTCGCGAAGGCCTCATATCGACGTGCTGTTCGGTTGTGTGCTCTATGCGGGCACTCCGTTATAACGAGTTTACAGCCAACTAGATATCGAAATTTTTGCCCAGAATATCGGAACCCTCGATTTACACTACGCACAGCAAAAACTCAACACGATACGATATACTAACTTGAGCGCGCTCGACGCTGAGCGTGGATTCACCGACTTTGCGGCGCGCTGGAGATCGTAATTTTTGTCCAACATAAAAAAATCCAAGAAGGAAATTGTAGGTCTGAATATGCTCTACAAGTTTGAATTCCACAATTTTTCATATTTATTAAGACCCAAAGAAAAAAAAAGGAAAAAACAAAAATTGTGTCCTAAATTTTTGACTTTATCGATCGATATCTCGATAACGATGCATGATACGCTAAAAATGATTCAGGCGTTATTGTAGAGCACAAAGAAAGCTACAAAAAGTGTCTTACAAAAATTTTCGAATCTCATCGGATAGCCGAGTTATTGCCGAAAAACAAATTTTAAGCGTTTTCCAAGATGGCGGCGAAAGCTCCTAGGAAAGCTTGGTCGACAATCTCAAGTTAAGCTTTTCTAGGTATCCCCTACAACATATTAAAAAATTAGAAGCGCAAATTCATTTTCTTTTATTTGCCTTTTTTTCGGACGAAATGACTGGACTAATACACATCGAGCGAGAAAAAGAAATTTCAGTCAGTGACTGCACTCGAGGCCCGTGCACGGCGTGCACATCTGTGAGTCTCTCTCTCTCTCTCCCCCCACCCCCTCTTTCTCTCTTCCTCTCTCCTTTCCTCCATATACCATGAGTCTCTCTATATATATAGTTTTCATGTTTCCGTAAACAGCTCTGTCTCACGGGGGACCTCCCTCGTTCCTGACTACAAACAGTGCACAAAACGAGCCACTTGATTCCCTCGGACGCCCTTCTGCATACATATGCGTGTGTATTTGTGTTTTTGTGTGTACAGACGCAAGTACAGGATTAATGCAGAAAGGGCGCAGCCAAAGCCAAAGAGTTAGAAGGAAAGAATAGTGTTGAAGGTTCCATCGTTGAAACGCAACCAAATGTCTTTTTTACGTTTCAATTTGCTTATTTTTTTTAAAATTATACAAAATCTTTTTTGTCGTTGTAGATTTATATAGTAGATCGCTAAATGAGTATTAAAAAAATATATTTTAGAATTTTCGTAGGCGAAATATGCCAAAATAAATTGAAGGACTTGGAAATATTACGGAAATTCTTACGGAACTTGAATTTTACATCGTTGGAATGCAACGAAACTCAACTCTTTTCAATTGCTCAATTTTTTCCCTATTTTGGCTGTGAAAATAACTCAAACGATTTCACGTATTCTCATTAGCGATTTATGACCTCGATCTGCAATAAAAATGACGTTGAAACTTGCGTATCGTTGGGATGCAACGACAATGATTTTTCTTTGAATTTTCCAAATCTCCTCTGGCAGATTTGAGCTACGAAAATGAGGCGAACCTCTTTCGGGATTCTTGTTTAACGATCTACAAACTAAATCTGAAAAGTATGATTCTTTATAATAATGATAAAAAGCTTTGGGTAAGGATAAAAACAAAAAAATTGAAAATGAAGAAGAAAAATCGCTGCATCGTTGGAATGCAACGAAAGTTCTTTGGAAAAAAAAATGTATGTACTTATTTCTATTACAATCGTTGATTTTTTTTAAGATTGAGGTCGTGGATCTCTTATGAGGACAAGAAAGAACCGTTCGCGGGATTTTCGTACCCTAAACTGACGAAAAAAAACGTGAGCAATAAAGAAAAAAATTACTTTCGTTGCATTCCAACAATGCAAACTTCAACATCATAAATAAATTTTCTCAGTTAAAAGGAAAAACAAGCAATACTTGTTAAATAAAATTCCAGCGAAATACACGTAAATTTCGTCCATTTTTTTTACAATTAATGAAAAGTATTGAGAAAAAAAAATGAAACATATTTCATAAGCAATTCAAAGGAATTGCAATGGGAAAAGTGTAATGTCTTTCGTTCAGCCAAAGGCTAAATAAAATTTCGTACTCACCCTTGCTCGTATTATATTAAAATATGATCGTACGTTCATGTATACACGTTAAATTTTCTCTTCTTTCGTTTCTCGTATGTGCGGATGTGATTTTTTTTTAACTACGGGAAAGTCCGAGGAAAAGAGTTTCTTCTTTTCCTTACTTTGGCGGAAACTTACGGTTGTAATGGGAAACACTTTTTCGGCGTTAAACAAAGGGAGTGTGCCGTATTTGAATTCTTCCCATGCTCTCGCGCTCCAAGGGCATTCGACCTTATCTTCTTTTGTTTTTCTCCACGACGTTAAGACGAAATGTCTTTTTGGAGTACTATGTACCTAGTAGCCGTGTAACAAGAGAGCACTTTCGGGACTCGTTCATAAACACCTATATACAGGGTGTCCTGTTATGAATGGATAATCCTCCAACTGTCGATAGAGTCAGTTCATCCCCTACTATATGCTGGGATTTCAGTTTAGTATAGACCCACGGTTCTTCGAGACAAAAATTGAGACAAACCATCTGCTTTTGGTTTTTCGCATGCCATTTCTGCAATAACTCTTTTTTGCAAACAGCGATAATTTTAGTGCCGTTTTTCAGCGTTCACTTTCAAATTCCGAAAAAAGTATTTAAAAAAATGACGCGCAAAAAGTGTACGCGTTTGAAATTGAAAAATTCGTTCCGCTCAATATCTACAAAATGAGATATTATTTTTTTATTCATACTCTTTTATGCTACGTCTACATTGAGATAGTGAAAAATAAATAGCGAGTAAAATACATCGCCATTGGGTTTGAACACCGAGATCGCAAAAAAACCCGAGTCCATTTCGCAGTCTTCATATTTCATTTTTCCGTTGAATACATAAAGCGTGGATGAATTTTTTTTTTTACGACTCCACAAAGCGAACTCGAGAATACGTCGAAAAATGTCCCCGATACGCGAGAGTATGTAAAGCGTAGGAGTGATAAAAAAAAGTGAGAGAGAAGACGATAAAAACATTTTTTCGAGATGCACTTCAGGCTTTATTTTGTTCAACGAAATTGCCGCTGTAAATTCACCATGGCCACGCATTTGTTTTTTCCCTTTTTTTTATTCAACCGATGACAGTTTTGCCGTCAATAAATTTATGACATTTGCACAATTGTTTTTGCGCATCTCTGATGCGCGTGTAAGTGTGTATATTTTTTCACACGCTTAGTGACGGACGAGGTGTGCAAAATAAATAAAAAATTGCTCAGCCATAATATACGTCATTGCGTCAAAACATTGAGGGACCCAATCCTGGGAGGAGGGGAGGGCGGGGGCTAAAAGTGGTCACATTTGTAACATTTTAAGTTTATCAACAATCGTTTTACAGTCGCGTATGAAAAATTTACAAATATCAAACGAAAAAAAAAAAACGTAGCATGACGAATAAAGTTGAAAAGTCGTTCGCTACCGCGAGCATTGCAGCCCATTGTACCACCAATGAAGCCGACAATCGACGATATTCTTTCATGGAAGTAGTGCAATTCGCTTTGCCATGAAAATGCAAGGTTTCGTCATGAAAATGAGATCATTGTGGAGTGGCGCCATCGATTACGACGCGATATCGTTCGAGCGCCACAATGCCAGTTTCTGCGGTTGCATAAAAGAAAAAAAACGACATAGCTGCAAAAAGTTGCCGAGGGAATTAACTGGGAGAGGGGCCTGGAGTGCTGACCAAGCTATATAGCAAGAAAACAAAAGCAACAAAGATTCAGAGATAGATTATTTATTAGCAGACATGGGTAAGCAATTCTAGCTATCGTGAGATGTAACAAACCGAATACAAACAGGAAAAAAATGAACCAACAAGATAGTAAAAAAAATGCAGTAAGAAAAAGATTAATAAAGATCAACAAAGGCTCCCGAAGAAGTAATATAGATATAATAAAATAAAACGTAATAAAACAAATTCAAATGAAACAATACTTAAATTTGGAGAAATGGCATGCGAAAAACCAAAAGCAGATGATTTTTTTTCTTCCACAAATATCAAAGTTCAAAATCTCGAAAACTGTGGGTTTTTTACTAAACTGAAATTCTAGCATATAGTACGACATGATCTGACCTATTGACAGTTGCAGGATTCATGATGGGACACCCTGTATATACACAGACACACCCGTGCGTGCACCTATATATATATATATATATATATATAATAATAATAATAATATATATATATATATATATAATAAAAAAAGAGGTTGTTGGGTTTTGAGTTTTAAATCGGGTTGTGCTGGTCCAGTGGGGCGGCAAAGTGTGCGGTCATTCTCCTCGGTGTTCCGGGCACTCGGTCGATGGATCACGGAGTCAAGGGGGATGGTTATACGGCATACCACATACACTCAGGGCACAGAAGTAGCAGAGGGTGGACCAGCCGAATTTATCATGCGGCAGGCGCCCCCCTCCCCCCAGCCACCCCCCTCTTTCTCTCTCTCGCTCTCTTGGTCTTCCTTCCCCTCTTCCTCTGTTACTAGTGACGCTTTCTCTTTCTCGCTGAACCTGTTCAGCCATCTCCGACTGTGTTCCATTCGAGTGGAGGGAGAGCACGCAGTTAATATTTCAAAAACCTGGGTCGACGTTGGTACAATGTACAATATATATATATATACACGTGCAGTTATGGTTTTTGAACGCCCAGTTGCTGGGTCTACGCAGCTTTGTACTATGTACCTAAAGTGCTGATTAGCATGTGGTTTCCATTCTCTATCTCTTTCTCTGTCTCTCTCGCTTTTTGAGAGAAAGCGCAAATTTGATTATATTTATATTATTATTATTATCATTATTATTATTAGTATTGGAGTATGAATGCATTTGATTTAATTGCATTATTATATTACAATATGTGAAGAGTATACATATATTTTATTCAAATCACTTTGTTTTCATTTAATTGGATTCTATTATAGGTCTATAATTGTCAACTGAAGGAGATTGGGTTATTTCTGCTTATTTTACATTGTTTGTTACTGACAGCTGCATTCGGTTTCATTTAGTGTACATTTAATTACCATACAGTAAATAACCTCATGTTCCTTTGTCTCATGATATGATGGAGCCATAGATGAACTAATCGATCAGTTTCTCCTTGCCTCGACTTCTGTGAACTTGGCACTCGAGTATCTCCGATCTTAAGGTAGTCCTATCGCTTTACACTAGTCACACCACTGATCATACTTGAGACCTGTACAATTTATATTTTTCACATATGCAAGAAAAATAATTTGAAATAACTAAAAATTTCCATTTGTAAACTGTCTAATGAATGTTCACATTTAATTAGAAAAATGAAAAAATAGCCATTCCAACGATTCGCGTAGGATTTCTAGGTTTGATATTTGGCAACGTTGGTTCTATCTCCGTCTCTGTTTGCTCATTTGGGCGAGTTTAACCTCCATGCTTTTCAATGCTGATCTGTCAAAACAATGTCAGGTGCGGGAAATGTAAAGCATTGTATTCGGGCCACGGCTGGTAAAAAAGCGTGGAAAATTTGTGTCGGCGAAAGATATCGGTTAAAAATGAAATATGTGTGGAAATTCGAATGACTGAAATGAGGTCACGACTACCGTCGGCTGTTGCCTTGGAAGGTGAAATTAAACTTGTTATTACATGAAAATTAGGTCAATAAGCGTATTTTTTTCGGAGAGCATTGGATTACGACAAGTGTTGGGTATGTAAATCTGATTTTTTAAAAGAATCTGACGGATTCTCGCTATTGTATATACACGTTTGTAGCGACCGGAAATTGGGTTTTCGTATGTCGTCTCGGGATTCCTTCACAAAAGTACGCAATTTTAATTTTTTTTCTCTCTGTAACAAGGTCGATGATCGACCTTAAAATTTCACAGAGACGATTATTGATATATTTAGTGAAGCTCAAAAAAAAAAATTATGAAAATCCTATGAATTGGAGCCCATCGATAGGACTACCTTAATTTTTTTTCAATGACTTCCGAAGGGTCTTGTTCGTAGTTGATCGCAGGTAGCTTTATATCGTTTGTAGTAGGTCAGAAAAATAATTTAGATCACCAAAAAGAACCGCATTCACCGGGACGAAAATAACCAAATTTCAAAAGTTCTTTTTCGTTCAAAATCCTCTGTAAAGGGTGTCTCAAAATAACCTGACATTGTAAGTAATTAATAAAACATATTATTTATTTGAAAATAACGAATATTTTAATTTCAATATAAGGTACAAACGTGGTACGTACTTTTCAAATAAACAATACGTTTTATTAATAAATTAAAATCCAGGTCATTTCGAGACACGCTTTAGCTGATTGTAGTAAACTTATTTACCTCACTCTTCCGCTCCTCCACATCCGCAAATCTACGGTTCACACCCATCTACACGACAATCATGCGATCCCGAATTATTAAAACACACATACCCCGAGATTTTCCCATGCGGTATTTCCCAAGTGAGGCAAACGAATGAAAAATTTACCCCCCTCGGGAGCAAAAAAAAAATACAATGGTAACTCTAAAGCACGTTGGCGAATCTCTCATAGTTGAAATTGAAAAAAAAAAACCGCACCGTATTTCCGTTTTCTTTTGCCCTGCACTCCCGTACACATTTACTTTTGACAGATATTTGGAGGTATGTATGCGAAACGCATACTTCATCGACTGTAGAAAAAAAAAATGTCACGTCCATTTGTGGTGCGCGAAAAAAAACAAACAATAAAAGTGTGTAGATCGTGGATAAATTCCGCGTGTTTGTTAATCCGGGAACTCCC
>OX632366.1:21691815-21740625 GCA_951751655.1 Ophion costatus | reverse complement strand
TTTTGCCATTTTCTAATTAAACAATACAAATTATTTATTAAGAAAGTCAAAATGCTCGAATCTTTTATTTGAAAAGGCCAAGTGTCCAATATTTTACCCTTTAAAATTCCAACTGTTTTCCATGTGTATTATTACAAAGTTCATATTGCTCAAGCCCGAGTTATCATTTTTTCGCTTATCACTGGATCCTAACTCCCGGCCCGATCGTCCCGCCGATTAAAATAAAAAACACTTCAGTCTCCGAATGAAAAAAAAAACTCAAAAAAAGAAATGATCACTCGAAAGCGTTAAACATTAACCAACCTTCGCGCAACTCCGGTCGATTCATAAAACTACCGCGACAAAAATAACTGGCACAAGATCGTGCCCGGTACCGCGATAACTCGTGTGGAACTGTCGCGTTTCTTCACAAGCTCGATTAGCCCATTATATATTAAAGGAAAAAATCCCCAATAAACGAAAAGAAGGCATGGAAAATGGACTTATTATTTTCAAATCTCTCAAGACCGAATGATTTTCTAATGTTTTTTCGCTTATCGATGCGTCCTAATTCCCGACGTCAATAACTCGTTTATTAGAAGCTAACCACACCTGAGTCTTTGAAGGAGAACAGCACTTAAAAAAAAAAGAACGTTCACTCGAAAGGGTCAAACAGTAAGGTCACCATCGTGGTCTTTAGGGACACCACTGTCAGGGGTAAAAATATCGATTTTTGTTGCATTTTCTAAATATATATATATATATTAAAAATTACGTGAAAAAATTCAAGTCAAGATATTGAAAACTGACCAAATTAGAGACGATTGAGTGAGAGCAGGTAGCACAATAATTTACGTATACTAAAATTTTTAATCGCGTTTTTATTGAAACGACTCTTCTCGACCTGTCCGGAACCATAACTCTGGCTATAATTGTCCGATTGTCAATTTCATAAGCCCAAAACTTCCGAAATTGTAGTAGCTATCGTCGTGGGTAGCCGTTTGAAAAAAAATGTAATTTTTTTAAGCCTCCGATAATACGTATAAATTTCGCCGAGATTCCGATGTTTTTCAGCACGTGCTATTTTGTGATATTTTTTTCGAAAAACGACGAGATTATTATTACGACGAGATTATTATATTTATATTAAATTTATATATAGATTATAATACATTTTATGTTTACTTTTCAGACCAATTATTGCCGAGTTATCGATCCGGAAGTTGGGCATCATTTTTTATACAGATGCTCCGATATACCTCAATAATGTTGTCGATAAAAAAATCTAATTATTTACACGAGATGAGTTCAATGGATACTTGATATAATATATTTTTTCGAATCCCAAAAAAATCGTCTAGTGGCCAACAAAAATTCGGAAAAGATTACCTTTTTCGGTGCGCCACAATCCTCCTTTAACTAAGCTTCGCGCAATTTCAGTCGATTTATACAGGGACAAAAATAATTGGCACAAGATCGTGCCTCTTGTCGCGATAATTTGTGTGGAACTCGCGTTTTTTCACGAGCGCCATTTCGGCCTATTGTATTATCTCGGAGGAATGTGCAAGGGCGGAGAATCCATTTCTTGGAGGATTTCGTTACCTCTGTAGAGAGCATAACAAGGGGAGAGAGAGAGAGAGAGAGAATGAGCGGTGGGAAGACACGAGATTTACGGAAGCTTTGACATTCTCGAAGAGATTAGGCGATCCAGCGAGCGCGATAGATCGCAACGACGTGACTAAATCCCGCTGGTTTCTGTATAGGTATCGTTGGAATTAGTGGTCCATGCCATGGACCACACGCGAGACCTTGCGGCAAATCTCTCTCGCCTCTCATCGCGCTCTTACACCGTGAAAAGATCTCTTCCACGAAGTAATTATTTGCCACCATTGAGCAAATCCAAACAAACCCAAACAACCAAATTTCCGTCCCGTACAAAAAGGCTTCCCGTTCGTTTTTCACGATGCACAATCAGAAGAGAAAAAATCTTCGGATTAAGGGATCATCGTAGTGGAAAAATTTCAAAAGTCGATCGCTTTTTTTGCATCATCCGATATAGTATCGACGGTTATAAATATGCTGTTCATACACTTACATAAACATGAGCAGACAATTTATATGAAAATGCCGCACTTTAAACTTAGAACGCGTTTTTCTCGACATGTCGTTATTAAAAACGGTGTACACTCTCAAAGGTAGAGCATTCAATCTATCCGTCTCAAATTTTCACACAACATTCTTCACGCCATTCTTTACCTTGCTGTGGAAGCTTTTTTTTAAACCTTCATATTCTTCTTAACGATAAACGGTCTAAACAATATGCTAAATTCGATACGTTTTTTCAAACCGCCGCCAGTTTGTCAATTTTGGTAAAACAAAAATTCCCTAGCAAGATAGCGGCTTTCATACCGATTAATAATCTTCTTACAAATTTTGTTTTAGATAATATTTATATATTATAGTTTCAGATATATTTTTTTCGGAGACATTTTCAACCGTTAAAAAAGTGTGAAGACAACATAAAAAAACGTTTAAAAATGTGTTTTCTGTTCTTCACAAGTGCTTTGATTTAACACAAAAAATCAGCCTGATTAGTGTATTTTAATAGCGGTTTCCATACTGATGAATAATCTTTTTACAAATTTTGTTTCAGATGATATTTATATATTATAGTTTCAGATATATTTTTTTCGGAGACATTGTGAACCGTTAAAAAAGTGTACAACAACATAAAAAAACTTTTAAAAATGTGTTTTCTGTTCTTCGCGAGTGCTTTGATTTAACACAAAAAAATCAGACTGATTAGCGCATTTTAATAGCGGCTTTCATACTGATTAATAATCTTTTTACAAATTTTGTTTCAGATAATATTTATATATTATAGTTAGGGATATATTTTTTTCGGATTCATTTTCAACCGTTAAAAAAGTGTGAAAATAATATTTAAAAATCGTGTGAAAAATTGTTTTTGTTCTTCGCGAGTGCTTTGATTTAAGGTGTTACCCCCACTTGTAGCGCAAAAAAAGGCCTTTTTCATGAATTTTTTTAAAGAATACTACAAAACTTTTTTAATCGATCAATATACCATCTTAAAGAACACATCTTGAAGAACTTTCAGTAATTTTTTTATTGAAAAATATTACATTGCTTAGTGGCAAATGGCCGTCAATGAAATAATGTTTTTATATACACGGTTTGCGGTGACCAACATTGCGGCGAAGTGGATCATCTGAAAAAAAAATGCGGATGGATTTAGTCAAATATAAGTATAAACTAGTCTTTAATCGAAGGATTTTAAAAAATATTCATTTCCCACAAAATGGCGGAAAGTCAAAGTTAATGGTTCGATTTTAACGAAAAACAACGGCCGTTTTTTGGCTATAAAACGGCCATTTTTTTCGAAAAAAAAAATCGAACGATTAAAGACTAGATTTTTATGTATTAAATAAGCCTCCAAAATTTCAAGAAGATCGGTTCATTAGTGTTCGAGTAATCTTGGTCACCGACTTCAGAAATGCCATTTTGAGAAAAACGCGTTTAAAGTTTCAATTTCAGTTCTTCAATTCACGGATTCTTCTCTTTCAACGCTCATATCTCAGTCAATTTTGTTCGGATCGACTTGAAATATTCAGGACATATTCTCAGATACGTATACTTCAAAAAAATGCAATAAAAAATCGATTTTTTTCAAAATCGCAAGTAGGGGTAACCCCTTAACATAAAAAAAATTAGACTGATTAGCGTATTTTAACGCTAACGTAAAGTATCGTCATCTTGACGAAGCTTTTTTTTCAGGGTCCGCGACCGTGCGTTGGGCCCGACGAATTTTCGCCTCTCGGTGCACATTCTCGTCGCAACGGTGTCGAGAAATTCCCATCGAAGAATAATCGTGCCGTGGAATAAGGAGGTCTTAAAGATACCGAGGGCAAAGATTTGTCCGCGATCTGCGGGTGGTTCTCCGATGTGTGACTCGGAATCGGCCAAAAGTCACGAAATATCAGAACCCTCGTTACGGCCCATATATCGATTTTGTTTTTTTTTTCGAATTTTCCCGCACCTCTCCTGTTGCGCGATTGCCCGAAAAGGACAACAAGAAAGACAAGCGTGAAGGAGGCGTTTGTAGGTTGAAAACATGGCACGGAGTCGCGCATCGGTTGAGCGGATTTCTCAGCTTATAAATCGGAAAATCTGGCGACACACACGGTAGGCGGAGAATCGTTTTGGTTCCCTGGGGCGAAGACTACGAGCCACCTACGCAGTGTACGTGGCTTCCTTTGCGTTTATGGGTCTTGAGAATTGTCGAGTTGGCTCGCCGGCGAAGCCACGAGGGATGGATCGGAAAGCGAGAGTGAGCGAAAGAGTGGGGGAGGGGGGAGAGCGAGAGAGAGAGGGGGGAAGGGCAAAGGGAGCGAGAGGTAAACAATAGGTCTGGGTCTGCGCGCAGGGGTCCTCGAAAACGATCGGGGCCCTCTCGAGGGCGACGTGCCCCGGTGGAAGGAAGCGAGAAAACAAGAAGAAGAGAAAGGGGCCTCTCCTCAACCCCCCCCCCCTTCCCCCTTGCCTTTGCCCAGATAGCTAAGGGGGCCCCAGAGATCTCGCAGTGGCGCAGGCGCGTCGCATGGGGCAGAAAGAGAACACACCTTGACTCATCTTTTGGGCCTTGCCAGAAAAGTGACCTTGGAAATGAAAATATGTATTTAGAGAAGGATGAAGTATTTTATGAGGCGACAACCGAGTAATTCAAATATCCTTACCACAAATTGATCGATTCTTTGGGCAATATTCTTTTTAAATATCGGGGGCGGGTGGGGCAACTTGAAATGGACGATTGACTGGGTCCTGGACCTGAGTCAATGCCGATATGTATAGTCAATAGTCGATCTGCCTTCGTTGCGTGTGCGCGTATATATATATATATATATAATGGAAAAGTACTATATATAAGTACAAATATGAATAATAAAAAATGTAAAAACAACCATGTTTCAGGTCAACTAATGAGTAAAAAAATATTAGAGAAGATGAAGAAGAAGAGAAAAAAAGTATAATAAAATTTGTTAAATCTTTTAGTTACTTCGAACATTACTTTTAGTCTTATATATTTATATATATATATATATACTGAAAGTAATGTTCGAAGTAACTAAAAGATTTAACAAATTTTATTATACTTTCCGTCTTTTATACATATATATATATATATAAAAGACTGAAAGTAATGTTCGAAGTAACTAAAAGATTTAACAAATTGTATTATACTTTTTTTCTCTTCTTCTTCATCTTCTCTAATACTTTTTTACTCATTAGTTGACCTGAAGCATGTTTGATTTTACATTTTTTTATTATTCATATTTGTATTTTTATATAGTTATTTTCCATTATATATATATATATATGTCTGGCGGCAGATGCCGGGACACTTTCTTATATAACATGGTGTTTCCCAGGACTTGTGTCGTATTCCAGACCAGTCCTGGAACCCAATTATGTCCAGGGGCATTTTCCGGGACAGCCTGGAATATGCCAATGTATACAGCTTGACAGCTTCCAGGACTGTATATCGAAATGTACGTACAAATGTATGTATACTGATGTATAGGCACATTCCAGGACTTTGTTGACTTCCAGGACTGTACATCGAAATGTACGTACAAATATATGTATACTGATGTATCGGCACATTCCAGGACTTCGTCGACTTCCAGGACTGTACATCGAAATGTACGTACAAAAGTATGTATCCTGATAGACAGGTACTTTCCAGGACTGTATCAAACAGATGTACGTACATATGGAAGTATATATCTATAGATAGGCAGGTTCTGGGACTGTACACAACGGATGTACATACATATGGAAAAACGCAACTATACATCCATACATAGATAGGTTCCAGGACTGTACAAAATCGATGTACGTACATATGGGAGAACGCGATTGTACATCTATACATAGATAGGTTCCAGGACTCAGCCGTATTCCAGGACTGTGCAAAATCGATATAAATAGATATGATAGGACATGATTGTACATCTATATGTAGGTCGCTTCCAGGACTGTGCAAAATAGATGCACGTACATGTAGGTGACAGACGCGTTTGTGCATAAATTATTTTAAGGCAGTAGTCTGGTCTAGAGCGAGATTTTTGACATAATTTTTGGGTTGTATTAACTTTTAAACCGTTAAAGTTGCCTTGATGAAATTTTACATATGTGTTTATTGTTCCTTTGAGAATGTATCTACATTTAAAAAAAAATTGTTTTAAATAGTGTCATGTAGTTTTTTCTTTTTTCACAACATGGTCCGACAAAAATGGCCTCAATCGGCGCCCACTCTGGGTGATATATGCATCTGAAAAAAACAATATATATATTCTCAATCTGTATGAGTATTCTGAGCACCGGTAGCAGAATTAGTACTTAAAAAAATGTTGTTACAAAATGGCGGCCTGTTAAACTTTAATTAACGATATTTCATACATTTTCGGGTATTCGATGAGTTATAAAATGTGGGCAAAAGCCCTCTACTATTATTACATGACATTATGTTCCAGGAATATTTAAAAATAGGCACGTACATTCCGACATGTATATTTTCCGCAGTAATATATGCAGCACCTGATTTTGTCGGATCTAACAGAATGTATTTGTCTATTTTTTCCTTCACATGTCCTGATATATGCCATTGTACCATATATTTGGTTGCTACTAATTATCGCAACTTATTTTGAATCGTGCACGAATTAATAACGAAAAAAACAAAGTCAGCCGTGACATCCACCATTAAAGAATGTTCACAGACGCTTGATTTGAAAAGGATTAAGGGGTAAGACCACAGTAGAATTTTAAAAAATGTCGATTCGGAAGTTTTGGAAAAGTTTAACCCTTTCAGTCATGCATTTTTCATCTGCACCGATTTTGATGAAGATTGGTGCTCAAGGGTTTTCGGGGTCGCTAATTACGAATCCGGCATTAGATTTTCAAAATTCAAAATGGCGGATCCAATATGGCGGACTTGAAATTCTAAATACTTATTAATTCTTCTAAAACTTCGTACTCAGGGGTTTTCGGGGTCGCTGATCACGAATCCGGCATTAGATTTTCAAAATTCAAAATGGCGGTTCTAATATGGCGGACGTGAAATTCAAAATACTTATTAATTCTTCTAAAACTTTGTACCCAGGGGTTTTCGGGATCGCTGATTACGAATCTGGCATTAGATTTTCAAAATTCAAAATGGCGGACCCAATATGGCGGATGTAAAATTCCAAATGCTTATTAATTATTCTAAAACTTTGTACTCACAGGTTTTCGGGGTCACTGATCACGAATTCGGCATTAGATTTTAAAAATTCCTTCGAATCTAAAACACGGATTTTAATTTTGCGGTCATAAATTATTTTGGTTGCAGAATGATCTCAAATTAACTGAAATATTTATTTCTAATGTATATTTGTAGGAATATTCCGGATAAAGTAGGATTTTATATGATCATAAACAACGTACTCATAAACAACGGCAACAACCTCTGATGAAACACCTGGAAACCAAATGTCCGAGGCGACCGCTTCTTTTGAGTCTCAGAATATATAGACATAAGCAATATGCACGCCATTAGATCTGGACTAGAAAACATCTCTAAGCTGCGTTTGTAGTAACTGCAATGGTAATACAGTTGCGTGCAAAAGTTTTGGGCCATCCTATTTTCAGGCATATTGCATTAAAATACGACTTTGTTTAGGTCGAAATATGCTCAAGCCTTTGGAATATACCGTTGGATAATTTGGGATGGGTCCTGGTACATGCCACGTGGTGGCTGTCCTTCAATCCACCAAATGGCTAGAATAAAAGGATTCGTTTGTCTTTGACGAAAACATATAATAGAAGCTGTGTGTCCCGAAAACTTTCGAAAGAAATATCAGTTCGAAGTTACTCGAATAAGCGTTATAGTTTATTTAGGAAAATTATCGAAGATATATGTCCGGAAGAGGTATCTGTGGTATCCACCAAAGAGCTAACAAATTCTAGCACACATATAAAATAATCTTGACCAAAGCGACTGTATTTGAAAAAGTTTATTCCGTCGCTATTTCATCGTAATTCTCGCTGATGAATAAATTTGATACGTACTATCATTGTGCGGTGCGATTTCAGACTATAGTTACAATTAAACAAGCATTCCGCAGGGCTCAAAAAATACTCAATTCCTGAAATAGACTACTCCAAAAAATTAGAAGAACAGAAAATTTCTTCGATCTTATTTAGTGATTTTTGAAGCGCTCTACCTGTGTGACAAATGGTTGTATCGAAATTAAAAAAAGCATTTTGAAGCGTCAAGTGTCTAGTTTTGAGATCTTCTGGCAAATATTTTTGTGGGGTAAGGTTATCGTGGGATCACAAGAACAAATTTTCTTGTTTTTTTTTTCAAGACTCCACGGGCTCAGGATTTGTTTTAAAAGTTAAATCAATGGAAAGGTCAGTTAGCTTGTGTATTTAGCTTCACTTTGATTGTTTTCGTACATCTATTTTTTGTTAAGATATCCGACTTTGAATGAAAAAGGATCGTTTTGTCTTTATTCATCGATATCTGATCAATCAAGAATCGCACAGGGCATTAAAAGGCAGATTTGAAAAGTTGAATAAATTTCCTACAGGATCCTTCCGTTAATTTTTCAGAATTTTTTCCACCCTTAACATTAATTTGAAAAATGTACAAAAAATGACTTTTAATGGTTTTCCGGTAAATTTACCACTACTCTACAAATATTGATGGAAATACTAAGGTTGCCAGGTTTGTTTCAGTTTAATGTATCCCTAATAGCCCTGTAAACTTTCAAATTTAACCATCGAACCGTTTTTTCGGACCCATTGATCAAAGTTTAACAAAACAATTAATGGAACAAGTATTGTTCCTAAATATCTTGTAATCGTCATCAAAATTAAAAGATCAATTTGTTCCGACGTTTTTTTTTTACAACTTTGCACTAGTAAGTTGTTAAATTGACGAGAAAATAGTTCGAAAAACTTCAAAAAAACATTTTTGTTTTTTTTCAGATTTGTAAACCATTTCAGGAAATAATACTCATTGCGTCATGAGCATCCGAATTTAAGGCCATGTGCCACACGCCAGAAAATTTCGACGCGGCCTCTCGTTACGTCGGTAGCGCAGATCTCGTAGCTTTTAGCTACGAATCGCTACCGACGAACAGCGCAGCGCTCGCGATTCGATCTCGATGCTTCGCCCTGGGACAAAGATGCGAAGCCAAACAGACGGCGATCGCTAAGCGCGCGCGTGTGTGTTTGTGTGTTGCTACGCCGCGCCGGCCGCGTGGAGAAAAAACGAAAACAATCTCGCGCGCCGTTCGGTCGTACGCAACACCCGACATCTATGTGTGTATCACACAATGCACACGACTATGCGTAGCGACCATGGTACGCTTGTATTGTCTGGAGAGCGGTGCAACTTTGTTGCATTTTACGTAGTATACAGAAATTCGATCGAATCGATTTTTTCTTTCGACGACGGCCGCCACCAAAAGACTCGTCTTGCGGAAGGGTACCGGCATTTTTCCATGCGTTTTTAATTCATTTGAGCAAATAAGCTCCAGCACTATTTGTAGCCTCGATGTCGCTGATCGTCAACGATTAAGATCCCTGCCAAAATTTCTAGCGAACAAAAATACTCGAGATTCACTCTACAAAACAGTGGTAAGATTTTACAATGCTCACTATTTAAACAAATACGTTCAGCATTTTTATCTCTGCCAGGGTTCATATTTGGCGGCATTTTTGCTGGTCAACTTCTCGAACAATCAAGTTCGCTAGTCTCGCTCTACGGAAGAGCGGTGAAATTTTGCGATCGCGCATTGTTTAAACAAATGCCATCAAATCGATTTTCTTTGTCGACAGCGGTCATCGGTGGAAATTCCTTTATGGTTGAATTCGATTGCTGCAAAAACCTCGAGCGAACGAGATTGCTCAAAACTCACTCTACAAAAGAGTGGTAAAATTTTACAATGCTATTTGTTTAAACAATTGCGTTTAGCATCTTTTTCTCTGCCATGGCTTATCTTCGGCAGGTTTAGGCGGTGGGGAGGGGGGCAGAGGTCGCTTCGACCACCCTACACTGATGTCGTTAAAGATGTTTAGTTCTTAGCGACTTCTTCATAATTACTGAAAATGATTATTCTTGTTATTAATAACTTTGTAAAATAATATTTCGAAATCTCGTCCCGAAAATAATCATTCTGTATGGTCCGAAATATGCTCCGGTGGCAAAATTCACTGTTTCGTATACATACCCAAATATGCTTGGACTTCAAGACATTGGGCATGACGATAGAGCTGGAATGCGCCCCGTGATTCTGGAAAAGTCATTCATCAACGCTGGACGAAACCGTACTATAGAAACCGCGTGTTCCAAAAATTACCAAGAAAAGTCCTATTTGGCAGTTTCCAGGATAGTCATTATGGTTTACTTAGGGAAGATATCACAGGTACATTCCGTTTGGTTCGAAATATGCGCCATTGCCGAAATGTATTATTTCGTCTATCGGTGCTCGGGACTCGGGCGATTGTGTGAGAAATGGACTGGAATCAACCCAATGGTTCTAATCAAGTCACTCGGTAATGTCCTTGTCGGCAACGTATTATAGAAACCGCGTGTCCCGAAAACTGCCAAAAAGTACATTCCTAAACTAAATAAATCCATAGAGGTGTACACCAAACCCAGACATCCAGAAAGCAACCTTGCTCGGAGAATCTGAATTTGACGCTACTTACTCCTCACCAATTTTAGTGTAACGGTCGCAAATAATTGTTCTCGTTGAATAGTAAATTTATGAAATAATATTTCGAAGTTGCGTCTTGAAAATGATCATTCGATCTGGTCCAAAGTATGCTTTAATCCCGAAATATACAGTTTCCTATATATTCTGAAACATGCTCGGATTTCGGGACGTTCAATGTGACGAATGGGCTGGCATCTACCCCATGGTTCCCATAACGTTATTCGGCAATGTCCTGGATGACAATCTATTACAGAAACCACCTGTCCCGAAAATTGAAAAGAGTTCTACTTGGCAGTTTCCGGGACACGCATGGTATATTCAGGAGAGATGTCAAATATATGTTCCCCGGCTGTAGACGTACATAGAGATTTACACCAAGGCCCAGGCATACTGTCCGACATGCAAAGCAGCCTCGTTCAGAGCATCTGTACTTAAAGATATTCAGTTCTCTTAACTTTATTGTAATATCTGCAAATAATTGTTCTTGTTAAATAGTAACTTTATGAAGTAATATTTCGTCCCGAAAATTATCTGTCTATTTGGTCCGATATATGCTCCAGTTCCGAAATGTACTGTTCCGTTTATATTTTGGAATATACTTGGAGTTCGGGATACAGGACATGATAAGCGGGCTGGAATCAACCTATTCGTTCTGTTACAGGCCTTCGGCAATGTTCTCGTCGACAATGTATTATAGAGACCGTGAGTCCCGAAAACTAGCGCGCAGGTCCTATTTGGCAGTTTCCAGGACAGGCATTATGGTTTATTTAGAAAAGACATCACAGACTCATTTTGTTTGGTCCGAAATATGCTCCATTGCCGAAATGTGCTCGAGACTCGGGTCACATTACGTGAGAAATGGACTGGAATCAACCCAATGGTTCTACTGATGTCACTCGGTAATGTCCTGGTCTACAACGTATTACCGAAACCGCGTGTCCCGGAAACTGCCAAAAAAGTACTACTTCATAGTCTCCGGGACACACATGGTATATTTAGAAGAGATATCACAAGGACATTCCTGAACTGAATAAATCCGTAGAGGTGTACACCAAGGCCTAAACATATTCCCCAACATGTAAAGCAGCCTTGCTCAGAGCATCTGTTATATTCTGGAATATGCTTGGAGTTCGGGACACACAACGTGTTAAGTGGGCTGGAATCAACCTATTGGTTCTGTTAGTCATTGGGAGATATCCTGATCGACAACGTGTGATAGAAATCGCGTGTCCCGGAAACTAGCGAAAAGGTCCTATTTGGCAGTTTCCAGGACGACATTATGGTTCATTGTGGAAAGACATCACACATACATTCTGCTTGGTCCGAGATATGCTCCATTGCCGAAATGTATTGTTTCGTTTATTTGTGCTCGGGACTCGGGTCACATTACGTGAGAAATGGACTGGAATCAACCCAATGTTTCTAATAATGTCACTCGGTAATGTCCTGGTCGACAACGTATTACAGAAACCGCGTGTCCCGAAAACTGCCAAAAAGTACTACTTCACAGTTTCCGGGACGCACATGGTATATGTAGGCGAGATATCACAGGGACGTTCCTGAACTGAAGAAATCCGTAGCGGTGTACACCAAGGTCCAGGAATATTCCCCAACATACAAAGCAGCCTTGCTCGGAGCATCTGCACTTGAAGGTGTTCAGTCCTCTCGACTTTATCGTAACGTCTGCAAATACTTGTTCTTGTTTAATGGTAGCTTTATGAAGTAATATTTAGCCCCGAAAATTATCACTCTGTTTGGTCCGAAATATGCTCCACTTCCGAGATGCACTGTTTGCCTGAAATCTACCCCGTGGTTCGTCCAAAGTCATTTGACAATGTGCTGGACGACAACAAATTATAGAAACCGTGGTTCCCGAAAACTAGCGCAAAGCTCCTATTTGGCAGTTTCCAGGACACGCATTACGGTTTATTTAGAAAAGATATCACAGACTCATTTTGTTTGGTCCGAAATATGCTCCATTGACGAAATGTAGTGTTTCGTTTATTTGTGCTCGAGACTCGGGTCACATTACGTGAGAAATGGACTGGAATCAACCCAATGGTTCTACTGATGTCACTCGGTAATGTCCTGGTCTACAACGTATTACCGAAACCGCGTGTCCCGGAAACTGCCAAAAAAGTACTACTTCATAGTCTCCGGGACACACATGGTATATTTAGAAGAGATATCACAAGGACATTCCTGAACTGAATAAATCCGTAGAGGTGTACACGAAGGCCTAAACATATTCCCCAACATGTAAAGCAGCCTTGCTCAGAGCATCTGTTATATTCTGGAATATGCTTGGAGTTCGGGACACACAACGTGTTAAGTGGGCTGGAATCAACCTATTGGTTCTGTTAGTCATTGGGAGATATCCTGATCGACAACGTGTGATAGAAATCGCGTGTCCCGGAAACTAGCGAAAAGGTCCTATTTGGCAGTTTCCAGGACGACATTATGGTTCATTGTGGAAAGACATCACACATACATTCTGCTTGGTCCGAGATATGCTCCATTGCCGAAATGTATTGTTTCGTTTATTTGTGCTCGGGACTCGGGTCACATTACGTGAGAAATGGACTGGAATCAACCCAATGTTTCTAATAATGTCACTCGGTAATGTCCTGGTCGACAACGTATTACAGAAACCGCGTGTCCCGAAAACTGCCAAAAAGTACTACTTCACAGTTTCCGGGACGCACATGGTATATGTAGGCGAGATATCACAGGGACGTTCCTGAACTGAAGAAATCCGTAGCGGTGTACACCAAGGTCCAGGAATATTCCCCAACATACAAAGCAGCCTTGCTCGGAGCATCTGCACTTGAAGGTGTTCAGTCCTCTCGACTTTATCGTAACGTCTGCAAATACTTGTTCTTGTTTAATGGTAGCTTTATGAAGTAATATTTAGCCCCGAAAATTATCACTCTGTTTGGTCCGAAATATGCTCCACTTCCGAGATGCACTGTTTGCCTGAAATCTACCCCGTGGTTCGTCCAAAGTCATTTGACAATGTGCTGGACGACAACAAATTATAGAAACCGTGGTTCCCGAAAACTAGCGCAAAGCTCCTATTTGGCAGTTTCCAGGACACGCATTACGGTTTCTTTAGAAAAGATATCACAGACTCATTTTGTTTGGTCCGAAATATGCTCCATTGACGAAATGTAGTGTTTCGTTTATTTGTGCTCGAGACTCGGGTCACATTACGTGAGAAATGGACTGGAATCAACCCAATGGTTCTACTGATGTCACTCGGTAATGTCCTGGTCTACAACGTATTACCGAAACCGCGTGTCCCGGAAACTGCCAAAAAAGTACTACTTCACAGTTTCTGGGACACACATGGTATATTTAAGAGAGATATAGAAGGGACATTCCTGAACCGAATAAATCCGTAGAGGTGTACACCATGGCCTAAACATATTCCCCAACATGTAAAGCAGCCTTGCTCAGAGCATCTGTACTTGACGGTGTTGAGTCCTCTCGACTTTATCGTAACGTCTGCAATTAAATGTTATTATCTAATAGTAACTTTATGAAGTAATATTTCGCCCCGAAAATCATCACTCTGTTTGGTCCGAAATATGCTCTACTTCCGAAATGCATTGTTTCGGTTATATTCTGGAATATGCTTGGAGTTCGGGACACACAACGTGTTAAGTGGGCTGGAATCAACCTATTGGTTCTGTTAGTCATTGGGAAATATCCTGATCGACAACGTGTGATAGAAATCGCGTGTCCCGGAAACTAGCGAAAAGGTCCTATTTGGCAGTTTCCAGGACGACATGATGGTTTATTTTGGAAAGACATCACACATACATTCTGCTTGGTCCGAGATATGCTCCATTGCCTAAATGTATTGTTTCGTTTATTTGTGCTCGGGACTCGGGTCACACCACGTGAGAAATGGACTGGAATCAACCCAATGTTTCTAATAATGTCACTCGGTAATGTCCTGGTCGACAACGTATTACAGAAACCGCGTGTCCCGAAAACTGCCAAAAAGTACTACTTCACAGTTTCCGGGACAGACATGGTATATGTAGGCGAGATATCACAGGGACATTCCTGAACTGAAGAAATCCGTAGCGGTGTACACCAAGGTCCAGGAATATTCCCCAACATACAAAGCAGCCTTGCTCGGAGCATCTGCACTTGAAGGTGTTCAGTCCTCTCGACTTTATCGTAACGTCTGCAAATACTTGTTCTTGTTTAATGGTAGCTTTATGAAGTAATATTTAGCCCCGAAAATTATCACTCTGTTTGGTCCGAAATATGCTCCACTTCCGAGATGCACTGTTCGCCTGAAATCTACCCCGTGGTTCGTCCAAAGTCATTTGTCAATGTGCTGGACGACAACAAATTATAGAAACCGTGGTTCCCGAAAACTAGCGCAAAGCTCCTATTTGGCAGTTTCCAGGACAGGTATTATGGTTTATTTAGAAAAGATATCACAGACTCATTTTGTTTGGTCCGAAATATGCTCCATTGCCGAAATGTAGTGTTTCGTTTATTTGTGCTCGAGACTCGGGTCACATTACGTGAGAAATGGACTGGAATCAACCCAATGGTTCTACTGATGTCACTCGGTAATGTCCTGGTCTACAACGTATTACCGAAACCGCGTGTCCCGGAAACTGCCAAAAAAGTACTACTTCACAGTTTCCGGGACACACATGGTATATTTACGAGAGATATCACAGAGACATTCCTGAACTGAATAAATCCGTAGAGGTGTACACCAAGGCCTAAGCATATTCCCCAACATGTAAAGCAGCCTTGCTCAGAGCATCTGTACTTGGCGGTGTTGAGTCCTCTCGATTTTATCGTAACGTCTGCAAATAAATGTTATTATCTAATAGTAACTTTATGAAGTAATATTTCGCCCCGAAAATCATCACTCTGTTTGGTCCGAAATATGCTCTACTTCCGAAATGCATTGTTTCGGTTATATTCTGGAATATGCTTGGAGTTCGGGACACACAACGTGTTAAGTGGGCTCGAATCAACCTATTGGTTCTGTTAGTCATTGGGAAATATCCTGATCGACAACGTGTGATAGAAATCGCGTGTCCCAGAAACTAGCGAAAAGGTCTTATTTGGCAGTTTCCGGGACGACATGATGGTTTATTTTGGAAAGACATCACACATACATTCTGCTTGGTCCGAGATGTGCTCCATTGCCGAAATGTATTGTTTCGTTTATTTGTGCTCGGGACTCGGGTCATATTACATGAGAAATGGACTGGAATCAACCCAATGTTTCTAATAATGTCACTCGGTAATGTCCTGGTCGACAACGTATTACAGAAACCGCGTGTCCCGAAAACTGCCAAAAAGTACTACTTCGCAGGTTCCGGGACACATATGGTATATGTAGGCGAGATATCACAGGAACATTCCTGAACTGAAGAAATCCGTAGAGGTGTACACCAAGGTCCAGGAATATTCCCCAACATGTAAAGCAGCCTTGCTCAGAGCATCTGTACTTGACGGTGTTGAGTCCTCTCGACTTTATCGTAACGTCTGCAAATAAATGTTCTTATCTAATAGTAACTATATGAAGTAATATTTCGCCCCGAAAATCATCACTCTGTTTGGTCCGAAATATGCTCCACTTCCGAGATGCACTGTTTGCCTGGAATCTACCCCGTGGTTCGTCCAAAGTCAGTTGACAATGTGCTGGACGACAATAGATTATAGAAACCGTGTGTCCCGGAAACTGCCCTATAGTAGTTTTTGGCAGTATTTTTGACACGCGGGTTCTATAGTGCGTTATCGGCCAGGACATTGCCAAATGACTTTATCAGACCCATCGGATTGGTTCCAGCCAATTTGAACTTCTTGAATCTGTACAGAACGATCTTTTTTTAACCGGAATATCTAAATAGTATTTCATAATGTTATTATGTGACAAAGACAATTATTTGTGAATGTTACAATGAAGTCGCCAAAGACGAAATATCACCAAGCACAGATGGTCCGAGCGTGGCTGCTTTGCCTGTCGGAAAATATGTCTTGCTCTTGATTTATACCTCTACGTACCTTTTCGGTCCGGGAATGTATCTGTGACATCCGTCCTAAATATAGCATAATGCTTGTCCCGGAAGCTGCCGTCTAGTGCTTGTTTGGCATCTAGTTTTTTAAACACCAAAGCCCAGGCATATTCCCACACATGCAAAGCAGCCTCGTTCAGAGCATCTGTACTTGACGATGTTCATTCTTTAAGGCGGGATATACATTTGGACGGGACAAAATTAAGCAATTTTTTAAACTATGAAATAATTATTCTACATTAATGAAACTGTAGTTATACTTTAATCGTAGGGTAGAAGTGGGATCCTTGCCATAGGGAGATAGTATGGTCCAAATTAAGATCCAACCTCGAAATATACTATTTCATAAATATTCTGGAAAATGCTAGATTCTTGGGACATTCGATGTGACGAATGTGCTGGAACCCACCCCATGGTTTTAATAAAGTCATGCAGCAATGTCCTGGATGACAACGTTTAAAAGAAACCGCATGTCCCGAAAACTGCCAAAAAGTACTATTCGGCAGGTTGTGGGACAAGCATAGTACGTTCAGGGAAGATGCATTCCCCGCCTGAAGAGATACCTCGAGACCCTACACACCAAGGCTCAAGCACATATCTGGGCACATGCAAGTGATATTGCATGCATCGTCGTGATTTTCTGTAAATAATCGCTTCCCTTATATTGTATCGCAGAATTAAACATTCGTGTAGTAATATCATAAAACGTTTCACCGAACTTTGCATCATGGACAACATCCGGTCAATATACATTCATATGGACAATATTATAAAACTCTACTTTCAGTTATTCTAACGTACAATGACATTCCGTATATTTCGAAATATGGTCAAGACCTGGAATATATCGTTTTGTATATCCTGAAATATATCTTCTCGTAGTTGTCCTCCAATATATCGTTCTATGTGTGTCGTGAAATATGCTCGCATTTCGAAACATGCGACGCAGTCGTGGTCCTGAAATCCACTCAATCATAAAAAATAAGTCCTGTCAGTCATTTAGTAATGTCTCGGAAGCCACCGTATTACAGAAGTTCCGCGTCCTGGAATCTGCCAATTAGTACATGTCCTGGAACATGCTGAGGTCCCGGTAGCGACCAATCTATAAATGTCCTGGACTGCTATCGGTTTGTATGTCCTGGAATACAGAGTTTTATACATGTCCTGGAATATTGGTCGGGTCCCGGAACATGCCACTCGTTGGATGTCCTGGGACCCACCGAATAGTTAAAATTGAAGCATTTGCCAATGTCCTGGAAGCAACCATACTACAGAAATTAGATGTCCTGGAAACTGTCACTTAGAACTTGTCCTGGAACCTGTTAAAGTCCCCGAAGCGACCAGTTTATAACTGTCCTGGAACCCGCAATGTCCTGGATAGTGCCATTCTGGCGAAGTCCCGGTAACTGCCCAATCATACGAATTTGGTTATATCTCCGAAACTATGCTTTTGTACAGAAAAATTTAAGTCCCATTCAACTGTCCATGCAATTTTCTACGCAATAGAGCTCTTAAATTGCACGGTCCCCAAAACTGCCTCCAGACATATATATATATATATATATATATATATATATATATACAACATGGAATTCTAGGCCTGGAGGCATGTCTCGTGACGAGGCAACGAGAAACGCTAGACAGGAAAAGAGAGAAAGAGAGAGTGAGAAAGAAAGCGCGAGATAAGGAGGGAGAGAATTAAAAAGGAAAAATAAAAAAAAAACGAAACAAAAAAGGCTTCTTTCTCTCTGCCTGACTCCTTATTCGTTCCTTTCCGTACTGTATGATCCTGTCTTCTCTTCTCTTCGTCCTTTTCATTCTCCTTCTCTCTTTTTCTTCCTCCCTCTTTGAGTCTCTCTCTCTCTCTCTCTCTCTCTCTCTCTCTCTCTCTCTCTCTCTCTCTCTTTCTCTCTCTATCTCTCTTTCTCTCCCGCTCCTTCTCTCGAATGCTGTCTCTCCCTTCCTCCCGGCCGTTCCTCTTCTACGTTAATCTTCTTATTTTCTCTTCTTATTTCATTCTCGATTCTGTATCTCTACAGGCCTGTTCCGGCCCTGACGCTGCCTCAACCCTTCCTTCTCTATCCGGGCATTCGCGACTTGGCTCCGATCCTTTCTTCTCCCTATTATTCCCCATCTCTTTCTCTCGCCCCAAGCGCCCTTTTCCTCTTCTGTCCACCAACGCCCCTCTCGCTCTCGCGATCTCTCTCGGGTATAGATCCGTATATGCCGATACGATCGAGCCTCTTCGACCTCTCCTGCTCGGTGGTCAGAGGCAGCGCGGAGGATTGGAGAAAAAGAAGACGAAGGAAGACGCTGAAGAAGGATATGACGCTGGCTTGTTACCTATCTCGGGTGTAGAGCTAAAAGGGCGCTGGAACGGCGGGGCCGAAGAGGGGGGGGGAGCACTTCTCGCCGCGAGAGAAAGAACGAACAAAGCAGAAGGAGCTTTGTCCAAGCGAACGAATGCCAGAGATACAAGTCATAGTGCGGAGGAGAGATATCCTGGAGAACGACAAGGATGGGAACGTGGAGGGGAGAGGGAGGGAGAGAGAGAAACCCAAAGGAGCAGGGGAAAAAGAAAAAAAGAAAGCGGAAAACCACGAGAAAAAGGGACGAAGAGGCAGTGACAAAAATTGAGGAGAAACAAAACAATGGCGAAACGCGACTTTTGAGGAGGTTCGGGACAATTGACAAAATGTTGTGCTCTCGACGTTTGCATCGTTTGAATGCTACAGATATTCTTATTTATATACTTTTTTCCTCCTCTTCGTTATTTAAGAAAAATTTTTTTTGCGAACGTATATTTTAGTTCTCTGAACCAGCAAATTAAAAAAAAATCTTTAGGTTTAGGTAGGCAGTCCCGAAATTTTTAATCAATCGTCTACACTGTTTCTACAAAATTTGCAATAGAAAAGAACACTTTTTAAGGATGTTGAGTCCCTATGAGACATGTTAACGTTAATTGTTCAATAAATAGCTTCTTAATCGTCGTGAAATGTTTACACGACCTCCTGAATACTTCATGTAAAAACATACGAAATTTTCAGAATTCCATCATCATTACTTCAACCTCCTTAAGGGTTGAAATAAAAAATGATAAGAAAATTCGGAAAATTTGGTATGTTTTTGTATGAAGTATTTAAGAGGTCGTGTTAAAATTTCACGACGATTAGGAAGCTCGTTATGAAAAAATTAACATTTTGTTAAGAACAATTTTTAAAAGAAATAAAAAAAAATTCATCAATAAACTTCGTTTTGTTTCCGTTGCTTTCAGTATATTGTAGATATTATAAAATTGAGAGGTCAACAAAAAAAACTTATTGCAAAGTTACATCAGTTTCCGTAAAACAACATTTAATTTGTGAATGTTAATTGTTCGATAACGAGCTTCCTAATTGTCGTGAAATTTTTACACGACCTCTGAAATACTTCATACAAAAACATACCAAATTTTCAGAATTTTATCATCATTTGCGATTTGGGACTCAACATCCTTAACATAAGGAAGTTTGCATCGTTTGAATGCTACAGATATTCTCATTTATATATTTTTTCCTCCTCTTCCTTATTTAAGAAAATGTTTTCTTTTTTTGCGAAAGTATAATTTATTTCTCTCAACAAGCAAATTAAAAAAACCTTTAGGTTTCGGTAGGCAGTCTCCAAATTTTAAATCAATCGTCTAAACTGTTCCTACAAAATTTGCAATAGAAAAGAACACTTTTGAACATAAGGGGACGCCTACGCTCTGAAACGCAGTTTTACACACGAATCAGGGTGGAAAAATATTGAAAATGTTATGGAGAGCTGTCAAATCACTCAGTACATTGTGACACTGATGATTAAATTGTCATAATGTGATTTGACAGTTTTTCATAACATTATGAACATCTTTTCACACTCTTTCGTGCGTAAAACTGCCATTCAGCGATGAAGGTAGGCGTGTGCCTGTGTTAAAAAATGTTTTTTTTTCTATTGTGAATTTTATAGAAACGATGTAGACGATAGATTTCAAAATTGGAAGGTGTATGCGACATTGAAGAGTGCATCGTTGACATACAACGAAAATTAATATTTTTAATTTCATAAATGTTTTTCAGCAGATTCGAGGCACGAAAAACACGCCAAAGGTTTTTCGGATTCTCATTTAGCGATCTACAAGAAAATCTGCTGAATATGATTTTGGATAATAACGAAAATAAGAATATAAAAAGATATTTCGTTGCATCCCATTTCTTTATTTTTATTACTTTCTAAAGTAATAATATTTTTTTAAGTTTCAGTGATTATTCTAGCCTTAATGGGCCATAACAAAATCGTGCAGTATGAAAAAAATGTTTTCGTTTCGTTCCAACGATGCAAACTTCAGTACCATAAGAATTGGCCCTATGAATTGTAAGAACGGTATTCGAAGATCGAATCTTAGGATTTTATAATGACAGTTTTAATTAATACAAGCCCCCCGGATGTTCAGAATTCTGCTATACATTAGTCAGCTGATCGATTTAACAAATATCGTAAAGTCTTTAGGATGGTTATCGCGACTGGTCACTTTGAGGTCTGGCGATGGAATGTCCCTTCTGTTGTCCATTTTTAGGCGTCTCGCGTGTAGGACCCTTGGGCCTTCTTCCCTTGATTTATTTCTTAGCTCCGAAATAAACAGCCCTGGCGTTTGTGACCCACTCAAGAGTCTTGTAACCCGATCTCCAACAGAGTCCTGTCGACGCATAAAGAGAAGTAACGACAAAACTTCTCGTAAAAAATTTTTCTCAAATGGCAACATTTTGTCCATTCTCCCGAAAATCCTACAGAGAAAACAAAATCGAATCCACTCATGTGGCCGGTTTCTTTTTATGGTGTGAATATTATGAGGTTTCCATCGTTGAAAAGCAATGAAAATTGATTTTTTTTAAATCCGTAACTCGTTATCACCCGATTTTCTGGCAATTTTAGGTTACGAGAATGGCTAAAACACTTTGTAGGATTTTTTCTGATTTTCGCAATGCAAAATTTCAACAAAATATTTGTGGTTATAAGACAAATATAGAAAAAAAAAGAATTTCCGTTGCGTCACGACGATGCAAACTTCAAGACCATGTGTAAATTGGCTAACGGCGAAGAAGAAAAAACCTATTTAGAAGCATAGACCCACATTTCACTTTACTTCAAGACATTTTAATTTATTAATAGAACGTATGATTTATTTGAAAAGTAGGGTAAAGCCAGCAAAGAATAGGCACTTTATAAACTTTTATTCCTAGAAAAATCAATTTTGATAATACACCTCCTACTTCTTATTTAAATAAAGCTTTGTTCATTTAGGAACATTATTTTAAATATAAATCTTAAGTAACAATTTCGAAGAATATTTTTAAAAAGGCTTAAACTTAGAACTCATCTTGTGGGTCCTCTTAAGGTGCTGTGTTGCAAAGAGTACGTAGTAAGAACCTTTCATAGAAGCTAAGAGTGCGCACTCTTTGGGTGCGTGCTCTCACTAAGTACGTGTTTTTAATATATGTTCACTATAATTTTCGTAAGCAATCAAAACGGCGACATAACCTCTCAATAAAAACAAAATTTGGATAAAAAAATAGTATATTAACATTCCTTGGGTGCGAATCAATCGCAAACCTTACAAAACCTGTTTCAAATTGTCAAAAAAATAAGATCAAACACATAGAAAAACTTTTGTAAGTCATAAAATTGGAAATAAATACCCTGACGAAGAAAATTATTATCCAACACCATGACATATGCCACTGACAGGTTAGGTGGTGTTGCCAACACAAGAAAAAATAAAACAATTAAAACCAGTGTACTCTTTGGTAGCGCGTGCTCTTTGATGGCTCTGCCCTACAAACATTTTTATTTTAATATAAGGTACAAACATAGAGGTTATGTGTGGAGAACAACATCCAATAAATGGCTACCTCGTCCTTGTTTGAGCACGTCAACCCTTTTGACCACATTTTCCATAACGTTATGGCATAATTGCGGCCTAATTGCATTAATGGTGTGTCCCATAGCATCCTCGAGTGCCGGCATGGTCAGTAAATCATTGGCATGCACTTTTCTTTTCAGAAAACCGCAAAGAAAAAAGTCCAATAGCGTCAAATCCGCACCACAGGTAGCCTGCAATAACTGCATTGTTTCGGACTGCATTTGTAGTGAATTTTCACAATTTCTATGGGTCGCTCGATCGTGTAATTATCCACTACTAAACCTCGATACTTCCTGATGCCAATTTAAAAGGTCAGGTCATTCTCAGACACCCTTTATTTGAATGAAAAAAAAAAATCGCAACTTCCGGATCCATGCAGTTAAAAAGGCACCAAGCCGTTCCACAATACCAGAGCAGATGGAAGGACCTCCCGTATGTACGCGCGAACGTCCCAGGGCCTCAATTATCTGCCGAGTGCTCCTACGCAGAATGCATTACTACGCGAGGCAAGAATGAGGACTACACACAGACGCATACATGCGTACGTATTCTCCGTCCACGCTTGCCATACGGAGTTACACACACGCACAGATGTATTCACGTATGCGGTGTGGCACCAACGCAAACAAGTCGTATGGGGCGCGTTTGAGGGTAGCTTCATCTGCCTTTCTGACGTTGAAACATCGATGTATGAAAATCCTGTATAGTCGTGAGGGAAGCTCCGGGCCAATCGGATACCATCCCGAGCTAGGCATTATTAGTATTATTATTATTATTATTATCACAATTATTATGATTATTATGATTATTATTATCAGTATCATTATTATTTTTTTTATGGTTATTATAAATTGTTATTATTTTGTGTTACTCTATTACTTAATCTAGTATTATTTAGTTTCATCGAGATTCTTTATTTCTTTAATTTTATTTTGGATAATTTTGTATAATTTTATATTATCTTCTTCTATCAGTTTTGTTCTTAACATTTATACTCTCTCCTTAATTTGCCCGAAAGTTTACTGGGGCATAATAAATTCTATCAATCAATCTCTCTCTCTCTCTCTCTCTCTCTCTCTATCTCTCTCTCTCTTGCTCTCTTTCTCACTCACTCAACGCCGGTATGCTTTCGAGCGCAAAGCACACACGTAATAGCGCTTACCTGTGCTGGAACGGAGCTCAAGCGAGATGAAATGACTCGGACGTATATGCACATGCAGTAGGTATGTCATACTATATCTATATAAGTATATACATAGTATATTTCACTATGAGGAACGAAGATTCCATCTGACACAAGCGCGCTCGTTCCAACTGGGACATCTCTCTCTCTCTCTCTCTCTCTCTCTCTCTCTCTCTCTCTCTCTCTCTGCCAAGCAAAATTCCTCAAATTATCTTTACTGCGTTATGCGTCACAATACACCGAGAAGTAAATTGCGAAATGTAGTGCACATTGTGGCATCACGCTGGGACAACAAAAAAAGTTGAGGGTTCTGCGCAAGCTCGAAACATCAAAAATACGATTACTTTTATTGCACAGTTTAAAGCCTCGGCGTTCTTAGCTTCAATCTGCACTCGACTTCCGTTCCAACTTTACGTTTCAAGATATGGCGAGTGAGACGGGTTCAGCGCGTCACAAATGATGTCCAAATTTGCATCGTTGGACTGGAACGTAAATTGTTTTTATTTTTGTTTTTTTTTTACATTTATGTTGACATTCAAAATCATTTTTGACATATTTGGTTCGGAGGTCTCTAATGAGGATGTTTAAGAAGTTCGCAGTAGCTCGATTTGCCAAGAAAAGAAATTGGCAATTAGAAAAAATTATTTTCGTTGCAGTCCAGCAATGTAAACTTTTGTAAAATAATGGTTCAGACAAACGAGTGACGCTTTTATTTGTCCTCCTGGGTATTCTATAACTTTGATTCGAAACATTATTTTGTAAAGTGCCCACTTTCCGGGATGTTTTTCCATGACAAGTTGAATTATTCACGCGCTGGATATATTGGAATGTAAATTTTAGATACACATTTTTGGGGCAGGTTTTTTTTTTCTACGTATATGGTAAAGCTCTAAAACCATTAGGTACGTATTTTTTTTTATCCACATCCATAGTTTTTTTCGAAGTGTTTGTCTGGATGAATCTATACACTAAACAAGGAACATCGCTTTGGTGTCCTCCTCCGATTTCGTTAAACCTTTTTTATGTGGAAGAGTATCAAAAACTAAGCGACCCGTATCTTTTTTACCGGCGGAAAAACAATTTTAAGGGGTGAAACGAAACCACGAAAATAGGGGTCTTTTTCGTTTTTCGTCGATAACGTTATCGTTCTAATCTCCAATGTATAGTACACGAAAAAATAAACGTTGTTGCTACATGCATTTTTTTTATATCTCGTACCGTTAAAACGTTATCGACGAAAAAACGAAAAACATCCCCATTTTTGAGGGTGCGTTTCACCCCTTAAAGCCGTTTTTCCGCCTATGAAAAAATACGCGTCTCTTAGTTTTCGATACTCTTCCACATAAAAAAGTTTCAACAAAATCGGAGGAGGACACCAAAGCGATGTTCCTTGTAAGGTGCCCTTTAACTCGTCGTTTTTAAACTTCGAATCGACGTCACGCAAAAACGCGTCGACGAATCGAAAATCCAATGACATTTTACCAATGTAATGTGATTTTTTCCTATCGTTTTGATTAGGTTATTTTTCGATCCGCTCACTGAATCTCGAGATCTTATAATTTTCGGCCGATTTCACCACATCAACTGTTCCTCACTCGTGGGTTTGTTGAATCGAATAAAGTCATTCGTATGTAGGTGCGCACGCGCGGGGACATTCGAGTGATGTGGTTAGATGAGGACCCGTTCAACGACCATTCGAGAAGGCACACGATCGACGAGGTATAACAACAAAGAGCGGCTTCCCGTGTATGCACAATGTATCGAGATTGAATAACGCCGCTCGTGCATGGAACACATGGCACTCTACACGTCCGTGTATGCGCGCGCGCCCGTGTGTGTGTGTGTGTTATTTGCGCGAGGTTGCCGATAAAGTTAAATACCATTGAAAATGTTGACCAAACCGGACAACTACTAAAGTTGCACCTATTTGTCCATAAAACCGTTTATATATTTACTTCTATTTATCTACACACACACACACACACACACACACACACACACACATGTATATATAGGTGAATGAGATTGTAAAAGCAATTGTCTTGACCTATTGGACGTGAGATTTCCTTTATACACTGCGGACACGTGAGATTAAAGCTTGCATTGTTGAAATGCAGTGGAAATGCATTTTTTTGTATTACATTTTTTGTTGACAGATCTGCCGAGAAAAATTCCCAAGCATTTTTTCAGATTCCTTTTGTAGAGACCTACGATCTGAATCTTCAGAAAAGATTTTGTATAATAATAAAAAATGAATTAACAAAATTGAAAAAAGTCTTCGTTGCTTTCTCACGATGGAAACTTAACGTCATATCATTTTTTTCATTTCGTAAATTTCCTTTGGCAGATTTAGGCTGCGAACACCACGTAAACATTTATTAGGATTCTTATCTAGCGATCTACGATAAGTATGCAAAATGTGACATTCAATACTTCTGAAAATAAGAATATTAAAACAACTTTCGTTGCATTCCATCGATGCAAACTTCAACCTCGTACTTCAATTCCACGCAGACACATCATTTTTCCGGATTTTTTTTCGACCTGATAGTTTTCATCGCCTAGCCAGTCCATTCGGAGCACTGCAATTTTTAACGCAAATTCCATACCATCGAGCTTGAATAAAATATTTGGAAAAATCAAACTCAGTTATTTTTTTTCTACTGTACCATTCACGGAAAGGAATTGCAGACAAGCAATGGTCTTGCAGTTGGCATCGTTGGAAGGCAACAAAAACATATTTTCTCGCAATGTCGAATTCTTTTAGCACATTTAGCCTACGAAAATGACCTTACAGTTTTTCCTTATACTAGGCACGTGTAACCTAAATCTGCAAAAAAGATTTTCCATAATATTTCGAATAAAGGTATTAAAAAGCGAAGAAACAACGGAGAAGTTTATCTATGGTTCAATTAAATATGGTAAATTATATATGGTTTTATCGATTTTCCATGAGCTTATCCGAAAATTTTACGTTCCAATTCGGGACCCATTACATGCAGCCAAGTACGGATGAAAATAAATAAATCACAAGAATGAATAATTCGCGAGAATGTGCGCAACTTGGCCGCCCGATGAAACATCGTTTCGTCAAATATATAAATGCTTAATCCACTAGTCGAGCACACGTCAAATTTATTCGCTGACATGTGTTCCAATGTACGTGTCAGTCACGTTCGTGCATTATCCAAGCGATTCGTCATCAAAGTACACACCCTCGCACACACACGGTAAAAGTTAGTCCACTAACTAAAAGTAATAATAATCGATCACTGACGACCCAAACGATTATAAAAATGGAACGTTATTGAGTGACGAGCAAACGCCAAAAATGTGGAAAACGAAAAGAAAATCCCCCCAAAGAAACGAATCCCATAGAGATGCGAAGCAAGTCAGAAATAACGATACCCCGGAGATTCAATACGTGATTTCGTTCGCGCGCGTGTGTGTGAGTTACTCGAGGATTTTGCCGAATCCAGCAGGCTGTGCCGCTTGGGGATGAGTCATAGACTTTTTCGCTACGTACATTTCCGCACCTCGCGCGTTAAGGGCGTCGTTTTTACGCGGTGCGATTTATAATAACGAGTAATGTGAATTACGTTTGTTGGGTTTTTCGAGCCCCCCTTCCGGCCCTTTGCCCGACCCTGCGCGGTTTTTCAACTCGCGAAGATGTGTGCGGCCAAGAAACCGAGACGTACCGAGAGACCGTGCGAAAGCGAGAGGAGGCGAGGCGGTTCGGTGGATACAGATGAAAGAGCAGGAGGGGGTGGGCAGTGGGCGAGGGACAGAAAGGGAGAGCGATAGGGTGAGTGAACAGATTAAGGGGATGAGGGCGTCAGGAGAAAAGGATATGGATGGGAGAAGAGAGGGAAGGAATAGGAAGCCGGAGGGGGGGGGGTGACTCTCGTGGCGCGTGTGATTCGCGCAAGGGAAACGGCGATGAGTATCGTTTGAATTTATTGTCAGCTACCCAGTAACCAGTTTTTATTACAAGTCCCTCAAGAGATCTGCATAAGGTTGAAATTTCAAGAAATGATTCCTTTTATTGCGTGGCTTCATAGCCCGAGGTTTGCATTTTAATCCTCAACAAAGATTTCGGAAAAACTCCCAAAATTGGCCGAGATACGGTAAGTTACTTTTTCTTGGCAGACGGCCCCTACTGCACTGAGAGAAAAGTGCATGGCATTGACAAAAAGTGCCCATGGTAAAAGAGGGGATAGTAAAATTTCCCATAGTTTATTGAGATCGTAATCATAATTAAATGATTAAGGGGTAAGGCCACTGTAAATTTTTTGAAAAATCGATTTTTTTTTATTGGCTTAAAAAATAGTTTTCGCTAATAAAAAATAGTTTAAAACGCGTTTTTCTCGAAACATGGTTTTTGAAAATGGCACGCAGCATAACTCGAACAATTTTCATTTTTTTTACTTGAAATTTTAACCAGATGTGAACATTTACATTATCTTGAGAATGTCGATCGGAATTTTCAAGAACTTTATTTATTGATTTTTTATTAACAAAAAACTTGCCGTTTTTTTCGTCAAAAATCAATTTTTTTTTTCAAACGCACGCCAAATCCACAAAAATTGATACTTTTTAAAATCCGATCGACATTCTCTAGCTATAGCCCTCTAGATTAATGGTTTTTTTTTTTTTTTTGTTGTAGATTCAAAAGTGCACCAGTGGTGCTGCGTGCCGCGGAGCCCTGGAAGCAAAACATGTCCCGGGAAGATAGCTGTGGAACCGCCATTTTGTTTTTTTTTACTGTAAAAAAATTTTATAATAAAGTTTAATGTATGCCCGATAACACCATTAAAAGTTTTTTTTCAAATACCTTTAATTTCGGGAGCAAAAAATTAGTGAAAAAACCTTTTTTTTTGGGCCGTTACAGTGGCCTTACCCCTTAAACGAACTTACCCAACTGAAGTTCTATCATAATTGTATGTAGCGCCTCTTCCTCAAGATCAATCGTAGATGTTTAAAGTCGTTTACGGCAACATTCATTGTGTTTATACAGGGCCAACAATAAATTAATTTATATGACAAATTACCAATGTTTCTTGCAATATTGCTCGAGCAAATGCCTCATGGTCATTTGTGATGGGTAAGTTATAGAACTGAGCGAAGGTCTGTGAGTTGTTCGTCCATCCTGCCGTTGACCTGATACTATCAATATTTATCCCTTTGATTTTGGCAGTTGATGTCGATGCATGGCGTGTGCTGTGTGCAGTAAAAATGTCGGTGTCCAGTCCGCTTTTTGACAGCATATTTTTTGTCCATCGTGCTAGGGTCTGGCTTGAAACTGCCCCGTGTCGTGCTAGGGTTCGGCTTGAAACTGCCCCATGTGGTTTTCTTAAATGTGACGAATAACGTGCCTGTCGAGCCACGCAAGATTTTTGTTTCAATTACATATGCGGCCGGTGTAGCTGCGGCACAAATAGTTTTATCTTTATCACAAAATCGCAAAATTACAATAGTAAGGGTTGTTTTCCTATTAGCTGCAGAAGTCTTGATTTTATCTGGGATTTTGATCTGAATGCACTATTCGTGTCTTTCGATATTTCGAACGTTATTTAGTGAAAATGTTTGCATTCGATGTCTAGTTACGAGCCATAATAGAGGGACAAGTTTTAAGGAGATCATCTCGAGGGACATACCCTCGTTTGAACCGACGTAATTCAGGACAATCTTTGGGTTCTATGTCTTCGCATATTTTGGTTTGGGTGGACGTAACTCAGACACTTCTGTCTTTTTTTAACTGGAATCTTTCGATTTCTTACTGTACTCGACAACAGTTTCGAAACGGTTAAAAGCATTTAGAATTATTTTTTTAAATAAAGAATTCGTTTTCACGAATGAACAGCGAGAACTTATTCAACATCTCAATATGTTCGTTGCATTGCAAAAATAGGATATCAGTTCAACACTCCTTCTTGTAGTGCACCTTCTGTTCTTGTAGGACACACGTTGCGATGCATGGAGCAGGCAATATCATACGATATGATACAAATCGCTATTGTACGGTACAAAGCTAGTGCGATGCGCCAAAAATTCATTCAAGCAGTGATTTGTAGTATCAAAAAAAGATCTGTGCAAAAAAACAGCTATTCGCGAGTACAGCCGGATGATCTTGAAGTTTGCATCGTTGGAAAGCAACGAAAATCGATTACTTTTCATTGATCAATTTCTTTCTGGCCGTTTTGGACTATGAAAATCCTTCGAACGGTTGTCGCGTATTTTTTTTCCACATACTCACGACCTTAGCTTGCAAAAAAAAAGTTTCAAATAATAATAGAAATGAAGGAATACGATAAAAATCGTTGCATTCCAACGATCAAATTTTCAACGTCATTACAGCAGGCCGTATTTTATAATATTTTAATATTATATAATATAAATATTATAATATTTAGCAACATTTTTAATCACAGCATATATGTTTTAGGCCTGTTCACTATGAGGATCTTGGGCGAGTAAATTTTTGGAAGTGTCAGGGCATATCCATTTTATGAAAACCTATATTTCATAGCATTGAACGTCTGTTTGTCCGATTGATGGTTTCAGTTGTCATGTGCATCATTTACGCAACTACTGAAATATCAATACGCAGTACTATATTCCTAGCAGTAGCTATGGCTATAAAATATTATTGCCCGCACAGGGAAATATAAAATATCGATATTATATGACAGCAGACGCGAAGGAAATTTTTTTCGTTAAAATACTCAACACAGCTGTCTGTATTCTCAGGCCGAAAACTTATTTGTACTCCTAATATATATAGCTCAACTTAACCTCAAAGTTCGTTTAAACTTTCCAGGACAGGAACAACGACGACGACGACTTGATGGGTGGTTCATAGTAAAGCGGCCTAACTTTTATCAATTACAGAGGCAGCCTGCTCCCTCCTGCCCCCCCTGCCCCCCGCCCAACCACATCGTTCTTTCCCGACTTTTCCGGTTTAATTTCATCTCAGAGAAAAGTTTGAATTAAAAATTGTGCCTTCGCATCTCTTTCTCTCTCTCTCTCTCTCTCTCTCTCTCTCTCTCTCTCTGCAGGCCCTATGTTTATACATCCGTGCTCTTATAGTTTCGGGTCGAGTCTCTCTCCCTCTCACTCTCGCCGTTGAAGAATCGCGATCTACTTCCCCGAAGGATGAGGTTCGTCACGAAAATTCAACATTTATCCCATGGCGAGGAAGATGACCCTTTAAAGCACACAAACAACGAGAAAAGTACTCCGGTTTATTTTATTTTGCTGCACTTGGAGGAAAAAAGAGGGAAAAAACGTTGAGCGCATTGTGACCCGGGGTCGATGGGCTTTGGGAAAATTGAGGTTACGTTGTTTCGTGCTCGAGGGTCCTCTCGTGAACGCGGCCTGGACGAAGCTCAACTTTTTCTTCTCATGCCTGCTCTCTCATCCTCATCCCTAGTTTCTCTAATTCGGCGCTACGGTCGAATCAAACAGTTGTTCGTGCGTGCGGATCTAATAATCATTTTTCCCTCCTCCCTTCCCGACATTTCCGGATTAATGATCGATTGCGATGTATTTCGTGGCTATAAGATCGACAAATGAACAACATCAAATGATAAATCGATAAACGCGTGACTCGTCGCATTGTTAGTCGTTGAATAAAGAAAAAAAAATCTTCGCTTGCAATTTTCACATATGCAGAAGAGTTTGCAACGTACCCGCCTTTTTTTATCGAATGCCCTTTAAGGGGTTACCCCCACTTGCGATTTGTAAAAATCGATTTTTTTTCATTGCATTTTTTTTGAAGTATAAGTATCTGAGAATATGTCCTGAAAATTTCAAGTCGATCCGAACAAAATTGACTGAGATATGAGCGTTGAAAGAGAAGAATCCGTGAATTGAAGCACTGAAATTGAAACTTTAAACGCGTTTTTCTCAAAATGGCATTTCTGAAGTCGGTGACCAAGATTACTCGAACACTAATGAACCGATCTTCTTGAAATTTTGCAGGCTTATTTAATACATAAAAATCTAGTCTTTAATCGTTCGATTTTTTTTTTCGAAAAAAATGGCCGTTTTATAGCCAAAAAACGGCCGTTTTTTTCGTTAAAATCGAACCATTAACTTTGACTGTCCGCCATTTTGTGAAAAATGAATATTTTTTAAAATCCTTCGATTAAAGACTAGTTTATACTTATATTTGACTAAATCCATCCGCATTTTTTTTTCAGATGATCCACTTCGCCGCAATGTTGGTCACCGCAAACCGTGTATACAAAAACATTATTTCATTGACGACCATTTGCCACTAAACAATGTAATATTTTTCAATAAAAAAATTACTGAAAGTTCTTCAAGATGTGTTCTTTAAGATGGTATATTGATCGATTAAAAAAGTTTTGTAGTTTTCTTTAAAAAAAATTCATGAAAAAGGCCGTTTTTGCGCTACAAGTGGGGGTAACGCCTTAAGGACTTTGAGTCCCTATGAAACATGTTAATGTTGATAAATTTTAATGTTAATGTTGATCAATTTTAATGTTAATGTTAATAATGTTAATAAAGTTCAATAAATAGCTTCTTAATCGTCATGAAATGTTTACACGACCTCGAAATACTTCATACAAAAACGTGCCAAATTTTCAGAATTTTATTATCATTTGCGATTTGGGACTCAACATCCTTAATGTGCCGCACAAAATTTGGGGGCAATATGGAAAAGAAATAATTTCGTTGCATTCCAACGATGGAAACTTCAATACCATGATAATTCTCGGGATTCGTGTTTGACGTGTGCGCATCGAGCCGTGGAATTTCATCGGTCATCCCGAGTCTCTGGCGCTCCATCTTTATGACCGAAATTTCGGGTTTTTTTTTTTCACCTTTTTCGTTCGAGCACTCGATCGCATTTCACAGGGTATTAATTACGGGACCCGCGTGCTTTTTCGAGTGATCGTCCAGCGTGTGAGCTATTGCGTGCACAAGGTTCCAATAAAATCGTCGATCGATCGTACTCATCTGCAGTGTGCATATCGAAAAAAAAAAGCTAATTGAATTGAGAACAGAGAGGCAAGTATGAAAGAGAGCGACAGAGTTGATGGGCCGATAGAAATTAATATAGACGTCGAATATACTCGCGGGAAAAAGAAAAAAAAAGTATCGCATTGGACATTATGACGTCGAAGTTTGCATAGTTGGAATGCAACGTTAATTAATTCCTTTTTCGGCCGATTTGGACTGTGAAAATCGTTCAAACTCTTTCACCTATTCTCATTAGACATTTATGACCTCAGATTGCAAAAAAAGGCTTTGGATGATAATAAAAGTAAACAAATGAAAAATGAAGAAAAAAAAAGTTATTGCGTTTCAACGATGCGCACATCAAGGCCATTGGACATTTCAGTGCGAAAATGAGCACGGGGGAGAGCAAAGAAAGAGATTGAAAAAAGAAATCGTAATGCACGAATTTAGTATCGAGAGGAAAAAGAGACGAAGATTGGGATCGACAAAATCTGGAGGTGCCAAAGTGAAAGACTAAGAAGAGAAGAAGAAGCTGCATGAAAAAAAAATGATTTTTTTTATGTGCTCCAGTATAGACATACAGAATGATGGCGATAAAACTGGGAGTGTAGAATCGAGAAGCAAGACGGAACGAGCAAAAACACAAGGCAGATCGTGGTTTGGACCGAGCCAAATATTGACCAAGATGAAGAAGAAACAAATCACGGGAAGAGCAAAGATAGCCGAGCAGAAGCGAAAACGGAAGTGGACAAGACCTGAAGAAAAGTGCGTACAATGACCTTGAGGAAGAGGTGCATCGAGGTCACATACGCGCGACAGACGTAAACGTGCAAATTCGAAAGAGGACGGGAGCAAAAAAAAAAGAATCAAAGAAGAAGGAAGTTGGCAAAGGCGGTAAAGAAGAGGCAAAAAGTTGAGCGCGAGTGTCAGGAACAAGGTGAAAGATGGCGAGAGGGTAGAGGCGATATTTGGAGCGAGGACATGGTGAAGAGCCGGCCAGGGAGCCGGAGGGACCGAGAGAGAAGGACGCGAGAAGAGTGTCGTAAGTCGCGAGAGAATTGTGCAAGAGCCCGGGGAGGAGGGGGGGGGGGGCAGCGCGGGTAGAAGAGATGCAGGGGGCGGTTTCGAGGGCGGAGGACACAAGGGAGAGAGGCAAAGTGAGAATCAGCGTGGCGTAACAAATAGGAATTAGCGCGGTCCGTAAACACAGAGGTGGATGAACGTAACTAACGTGCTAAACTCCTCGACGCGTCCGAGTCGATATAACATTCGCGAATGCGAAACGAGATTACGTGGAAGAATCGTCGTGACCTGACTCTATACGTATGCATTAGTCGGATACGTTGCACAAGAGCGCCGCGCGTGCTTCGACGCGAATTCAAGGCGGCCGTTCGATTAAAACGAGGAGGAAGTCACTTTCAGTTTGGAAGCGATTGCGCTAACCGGAAGGACGTGGATGATTCTCCAATGTTGCAAATGTATAATGGGTGTCTCATAATGATCCGACATTTTAAGTTGGCCGCCATTTTTTTGTGGGGAATAAAAGAGTACTGATCTTTGACAGCTGGCATCAGGAAGTATGGAGGTTCAGTCATGGAGAATTACACGATCGAGCAACGCATAGAAATTTTTATTAAGGCAGGATTCTACTTTGAAACTTTGAAAGGCTAAATTGGATGAAAACACCCACCTGGAACACGTCGAAGGCATATTATATGGCCCAGGCATCGCTGATTGAGGGTAAGATCATTTTTTCTACGATTTATCACTCACCAAAACTTTAAACGCGTTTTTCTCGAAACGACATTTTCAATTTTACAAAATTTTACAAATATTTATTGTTCCTTTGAGAATGTATCTACATGTAAAAAAAAAATTATTTTAAATATGTTCATGTAGTTTTTTATTTTTTTACAACACGGTCCGCCGAAAACTGCCTCAATTGGCGGCCACTCTAGGTGATGTATGCGTGTGAAAAAAAATATATATTCTCAATCTGTATGAGTATTCTGAGCACCGGCAGCAGAATTAGTACTTAAAGAAAATTTTTAACGAAATGGCGGCCTGTTAAAACTTGATTAACGATATTTCATACATTTTCGGGTATTCGACGAGTTATAAAATGTGGGCAAAATTATTGTTCGACTCAATTCTGCTACCAGTGCTCAGACTACTCATACTCATTGACAATATATATATATATATATATATATATTCAGATACATACAACATCACCCAAAGTGGGCGTCGATTGAGGCGGTTTTCGGCGGACCATGTTGTAAAAAAATTTAAAACATACATGAAAATATTAAAAATAATTTTTTTTAAAGTCGATACATTCCCAAAGAAACAATAGATACATATGTAAAATTTCATCAAGATAACTTCAACGGTTTAAAAGTTATTCCAACCCAAAAATGACGTCAAAATCTCGCTCTAGACCAGACTACTGCCTTAATTCGTCTTGACTATCGAACAAAATATTTTTTTGGACATTTCGGTTGTAGGTCTTTGAACCATGCGTCTTAAAAATTTCTTGGGACGTTTTTGTGTGCCGAGCCTCCCAAGAGAAATTCAAAGAATCACGAAAAGTTCGTTCCCATTGCATTCAACGATGCAAACGTCAACATAACGTTTTTTCACACATAACTCGAAACAACTTCTTGAACATTTTCGAAATATTTGGCGATCGTCTAAATTGTTCGATTACGTTTCCAAATTAGCGAAATAAAACCCATACATACGGAATACAAGTGCAAAAGCTTGGAATAAAAATAAGAGCGGGAACTCCCATATGACGAAGGAGGCTCGAGTTCGCGGATCCTCGAGAAGGATGGCGCCCCTGCTCGGCGCGCTATTACTGTACAACTCCCGAGCGGTGAGACGCGCTTTCGGCAAGGATACGAAAAGTGAACCGGATGACCTCGCAGACGGCGAGCGTCGCCAGTTTTTCGCCATCTCTCTCCCTCTCCTGCCACTCTCTGTCTCCTTCTTCCTCTAAGTCCCTCTGGTTCCGTCTGTTTCGGTCCGCCGTGCTCGTGCGTTTTTTAAATTTCCTATCCTTGCCCGCCCAAACGAAAACTTGAAAAGAAGACGAGCGAACCAAGGATGCGAGAGAGAGAGGAGAGAGAGAGAGAGAGAGAGAGAGAGAGAGAGAGAGAGAGAGAGAGAGAGAGAGAGAGAGAACAAATGAAAAAGAATGAAAGGTTGGAAGAGAGAGAGAGGAGGGGGTCTGAAGACGGTTCGACAAGCTGCTCGTGCGGTCGTCTTCACCGTCGTGTACCGCCGTTCGTTGCCCGTCCGGTAAAGGTTTGCCCGGTGTGTCTGCCTCTCGGCGGAGTGCCAGAGAGAGAGAGAGAGAGAGAGAGTGAGAGCCGAGATTCCATTCCGAGGAGGAAGACGGAAGGAGAAACGAGCGAGTTGGACAGAGCAAGGCACAGTGAATGAGCAAGCGAGCGAGCGAGAGAGATCGCGATAGAGGGAGAAAAGAAAAAAAAGGAAAAAAACGTCGGAGAGAAAAGCGAGGGAACCAAATATACGCGCCACTGGCGGCTGATCTACGATCGAAAGTTCGAAATATCATGAAGAAGACTCGTGGCTACGAAGTGTCAATAGCATCGAGATTCCGAAAAGAATCCACCGTTTCAAGGCCCGACCAACGAAACGAACGTTTGGCGCCCAGAAAAAAAAATCAAATCAAAGGGACCTTCAGGCAAGGAAAAAATTTGCTGATTTTCACGATCTTTTCGTAATAGGTAATATTTCTTCATAATGTTTTAGGGTCAGGGTGTATTTTATTACTACTTTTGGCTTTTACATGGTTTTTTAAATTTATTAACCTTTAAAAATAGCGAAGGTATGGCACGGTCTTCTAAACTGCATTTCGAGAACTGGCGCGACGTATAGCTAAAAAACTAATCGACCGATTCTCATGAAATTTGGTACAAATCTTTCTAACCTTATTGTCTAAAGCATGACTTTAAATGTATTTGAAAATAATTTGAAAAAAAAGGTATGTTTTTATTGCAAAAGGGCACATTATTCGAAGAATTCAATCTTTTTGGTTCAGAGCGTACCGTTTTATTAATTTTCAACTCTTCTTACTATTTCTTGGTTCATATTCTGCGTATGAGTGTTGATGAAAGAAAAATCTACGATGGTTTTTTTGCAGTTTAATGCCGCCGCCGCTACGTGTCACGCCGTTTGACAACATCCGCCCTTTATAAAGATCGATACAAAAAATACCATGTCACAGCCAAATAAAACGTACCCTGAGTCTCAAAAATGGCGAAGAAATCTTTCCTATAAAAAAAAATCACGATAGTCAGCACTTTTTTTCCTCGCCTAAAGGTATCTCCCCCCTTAAGGCCTTAGGCCACAGGAACGGGTGTAAAAACATGTGCGAATTTAACAATTTTTTTCATACGAAAAAGTGATTCACTCATAAAATTAATGACACATCTATTTAGTATGAATATCCAGCTGTTAGAAATTATACATATATATTTTTCGATTTACAAAATGGCTGACTACTAACATTTTCTTTTATCTTTTTTTAGGCGCTCCGCGGCGTGACATTTAGCATCCACAATTTTTTACCTTGAAAAAAAAAACAAAAATTCTCGTCAATCTACATTAGAATACCTAAAGAACTACGTACGGAATTTAAGAAATATTGTTCTATTCAAAAGTTGTAGGTATTTCAATTTAAGAAATTAATTTTCAGTTAAAAATTTCGTTATAACTGCTCATAAAATGAAAAGTTTTCGATTAATCAGAAATTCCGTACGTACTTCTCTGCGAAATGCAATTAGGAACACAACTTTTAAATTTGAATTAAATCGAGTGAAAATTGTTAAAGTCATTTATCACGTCAATTGGAAAAAAGCTGTTTCGAGAAGTTTCGAACAGTGGCCATTTTGTACTCCGAAAAAAAAAAAAAAATTCCAACAGCTTGATATTCATACTAAATAGATGTGTAATTAATTTTCTGAGCGAATCACTTTTTTATACGAAAAAAAAATTGTTAGATTCGCACATGATTGTATACCCGGTACTGTGGAGTTAATCATTGGCTGAATTTTTCATGTTTTTTATCCGGTAGTTTGATTGGACGTACGTATGAAACTGTCGAGAAAACGAATTCTCTTCCTATAATAATAAATTCCTAATATCCTTCCGCTACTTCCACGTGAATTAAATTGCCGATATTCGCGCGAGCGAAAGCGCAGCCAGAAGCTGCTATTTTATAGATGGACGCGATCGATCTATGGTCAATCATAAATAACTATAAATACATATATGTATGAAAATATGTTTTTTTTTCTATATATATATATATATATATATATATATATATATATATGATATCGTTATCGTTATCATTACAATTATAATAGCAATATATAAATATGTATTCATCATTAAACGTATATCTACGGTAAAGCATAATGGTCTTAAACTTTGCATCGTTGGAATGCAATGATTTTTCTCCTTCATTTTTCATTCCTTTTTTAAAATCATTGGCGAAAGTCTCCTTTTGCAAATCGAAGTCGTAAATATCTAATGAGAATACGTAAAAACGGTTGAGTGAGTTTCACAGCCTAAATCAGCCGAATAAAATTGGCACAGTTAAAAGAAAAATTAATTCTAGTTGTATTCCAACGATGCAAACTTCAACTTCCTGGTTTTCGTAGCTGAAATCTACTACGGAAAGTTTGGAAAGTAGAAAGAAAAAAAAATTGCGTTGCATTCCAGCGATACAAACTACAACGACACGTTATAAAGCAGTCGACAAAAGGGCAAACAAAAAAAAATGTTTTGCGGTTACAACATAACGGGTAATTGGGAAGCGGCATGAGAATGGTCGTGTGCGTTAATCTATATACATGTAAATATATATAGAGGGTGTCCTGTTATGAATGAATAATCGTGAAACTGTCGATGGGTCAGATCATATCCTGCTGTATGCTGGAATTTCATTTTCGTAAAAGTCCCACGGTTTTCGACATTTCGGGTTTTGTTATTTTTCGAAAAAATCATCTGCTTTTGGTTTTTCGCATGCCATTTCTACAAATGGTATGAATCAACAATAAATAAGCAACTTTTTTTAAGTAATCGGCACGATATGCGTGGTACGTTTTTTTGGTATGTACGAAAATTCTGCATAAAATATTTTTTCATAAAATTTCCTTAAGATTTAAGGTTAAAAAGGAGACTTTTCCAGATAAACCAAATAAGCGAGGGTGTTAAAAAAAACCGGTTAAAAAAAGTTATCATTTGTAGAAATGGCATGCGAAAAACCAAAAGCAGATGATTTTTATCTCGAAAGCCGAGGGACTTTTACTAAAGGGAAATTCCAGCATATTTTTGAGAAGAAGCAGAACACGATATATCGACAGTTGCAGGATTATCCATTCATAACAGGACACCCTGTATACATATGTCTATGCATGTATGTATATTCTGGTGATTGCAGAACCGGACGAGTTGTACAGGAATACAAATTGCGAACTGCACAAGCGTGAGAACCGGGTTCAATGAGAATAATATTCCCAATGAGCCGGTGGTCTCTCGGTCGGGATGAAGCAACGACGGATCCTCCGCGACGCCCCTCCACCTCCCAAGGGTGCGAGAGTCATAATTGTACCATTTCATACGGGCTCGAGTTTCGAGGTCGGAGCGTAGAAAATCCAAGGTTGTTTTTTACGTTCGAGTTGCGATCAAAGATTGGACACGATGTACGCATGTGTGTATAAAAGGAAAACCACTAACCGCGTGATGAAAAAAAAAAAAAAAATGACGTTTAAGTCTGCATCGTTCGGACATAAAGAAAATGTTTTTTTTTTTTAAGTTCCCAAATTTCCTTCGGCAGATTTGAACTACGAAAGTCACCCAAACGTTTCTTACGATTTTTATTCAGCGATCTGCAAATTATGATTTTGGACAATAACGAAAATAATACGTTCAAAAGAACTTTCATTTCGTTCCAACGATGCGAACTTCGGCGCGATAGAAAAAAATCGGTCCCAATCAAAACAAAAATCTACAAATGTCATGAGATTAAAGTTTGCGACGTTGGGGAATGCAACAAAAATTATTATTCGCCACAATTGCTCGAATTTCTTTTGGTCCTCAATCATTTTTCAAATCGCTTGTTTAGAGATCTAGAATTTTAATCTGCAGAAAAAGATTTCGTAACATAATGAAAATTGTCGAATAAAAATATAAAAAAGAATTTCCGTTGCATTCCAACGATGCAACTTCAAGACCATCAAATGGAACTAATTAATAAATTCCACTTAAAAAGTAATTTAAACGACTATGGTAAAGAATGACTCGTTAAAGAAAACGTGGCCCACGATAATTAGCGAAGTGGACTCATTGGAAACTGAAAATAAAATTAAAAAATAATAAAAACAGAACGACGATCAAAATAATGGGATCGGCATGAACAAAGGCAGTGATTATGCGAATAAAAGCATTACGTATACATTTGTATCGTTGTACCGCAAAGATCGCGTGCATTGTAACCGCAAGGGTTTAAGGTCAAGGACAATCCAACTCAACCATTACAACCCCGTACGGTTCTTAACGGCGACATAACGTTTTTTACCCTATCTATTGCATTGACCTTTCGTTGGTCGAGAAATATTCCATCTATACGTAGTAGAAATTGTTGCTTGAATCGTTAAAAAAGAATTGGTTGTGTGCAATTTTACTGAGCCTGTGTCTGTAAGGCACACTTTTTACAATTAATAATCATTATTATTAATATTTCGTGATTTCCAACGTATACCATATGGTATTGAGATTTGTATCGTCGGAATGCGACGAAAATATTTTTTTCCTTATTATCTAATATTTTTTAGCACATTTAGCCCACAGAACTTACTGTAACATTTTTATAAAGATCCTTAGGAGGGATCCATACCCTAACGCTGCCTAAAAGGAATTTAGAAAGCCATAAAAATAATAAAAAATAAAGAAGAATTTTCGTTGCATTCCAACGATGCCATCATTAACATGCCGACTCGTTATCATCTATATTATTTGTATTATTTATCATTATTTATATTAAATTATTCATATAGTTAAAGTTTGTATCATTGGAATGCAACGAAAATTCTTCATTTTTTCATTTTATTATTTTCATTACTATCCAAACCCTTCTTTCCAAGTTTAGGTTACGGAACCCTAATTAGGATCTTCAGAAACGTTTCACTGATTTTTGTAGCCTGAATAGGTGTCAAGAAAATTGGGCAAGACGAAAAAAACAATTTGTTTCAGCCCAACGATGTTAATTTCAATTTTCTATTATACATTATCATTAATATCATAATTGATTATAATAATTATAATTACTATTATCAGACTTTATCATGTAATGACGTTGAATGCTAATAACGAGAATAATAATAATAATGAACAATACGGTGGAAATATGGAAGAGAGCGGCAAATTATTTGATAGGGATAATAAAAATGGAGAAAGCAACGTGGCCGAAAAAATGTTTCAAAGAGGAGACGAGATGAGTATCAAATGGTAACCCACTTCGAGAAACTAATTGGGACAATAGTAAACGAGGAAGCGAATGTGAGACTAAACGAAATGCAAAACGACAATAGAATATAAGTTAGAAATAAGAACATTTTGCAAGGGGAAAAGTGTATGTAGTCTTCTATGTGTAATCAACCTGAGGAAGTATACCTGAAATAAAAAATACCACTATTAATAATGATCGATGATAATAAATTAAATAATACTTATCTATTGAATCAAATATTAATGAATACATAACTAATAAATCATTTTCAAATCAAATAAATTTAATAATATTCCATACGTGAATGATAATAATTTATAATTATTATTAATCCAAGGGGATGCAAAAACGAAATTGATTTTAAAATATGGTCTTCAAGTTTGCATCGCTGGGATGCAACGAAAAAGTGTCTGTTTTTTTAAATTTCTTAATCCTCAAAAAAACAGAACTGAAAAGAAGGAATGAAAAAGTCGTCAGTCACCATCTTTTTCGGTTTGAAAAATCGAGTACACGAAGTATTCTGTGGTGTCGCTCAATTCCAGTGCCAACAAAAATTGCTCAGACTGACGTTCTGCCTCGAAAGCACAAAAAAATCTGTCTGTGTGTACGTGTTTGTGTTGTGTATGTAGGTGCTACATGACGTTAATGGAAATTGATTATGCCTCGGCATATACGCGTATTTCGAAGAGTATGCACGTAACCGACTCTGAAGCCCAACGAGAGACGGATGTGTCCTATGCAAAAAAAAAAAAATAAAAAAGTTGCCCCAGTTTGTCATACCTGTCCGAACGGGCTCTCGATCGTTCGAGTTCGAATTTTCGTTTACGCGAAGTAAAGTTATTTGATCCGCTAGGCCGCGTCATAATGTAGACATTGAATAATTGGACGAGCCAGAGAGCGCGCTTTCACTCGTTGCATACATGCATACATCGTTGGAATTCAATGAAAATTATTATTGTTCAATTACTCGACTTTTCATTGAGCAAGTCTTCGCTCGGAAAATTTCTCAGTAATTTTCTATGTCACCCCCTCAGAGATCCAGAATTTGAATGTGCAAAATAGATTTTGTAGAGCAATTCAAAAAAATGAGAAAATACTGATATGAAAGAGAATTTTTGTTGCATACCAACGATGCGAACTTCAAGACCCTCGAATCTCCGGAAGTAGGCGACGCGAGTACGATTCCCACAGCGGCTGACACTTCAATGAGGCTGACCGTTGTATCATTGGAATGCAATGAAAATTAATATTTCTGTCCTCGTTTAAGGGGGAAGATACCTTGAGGCGAGGAAAAAAATGCTGATTTTCATGATTTTTCTTAAGGATGTTGAGTCCCTATGAAACATGTTAATGTTAATTGTTCAATAAATAGCTTCTTAAACGTCATGAAATTTTTACACGACCTCCTGAATACTTCATGTACAAACGTACCAAATTTTTAGCATTCTATCATTACTTCAACCTCCTTAGGGGTTGAAATAAAAAAAGATAAGAAAATTCGGAAAATTTGGTATGTTTTTGTATGAAGTAGTGAAGAGGTCGTGTTAGAATTTCACGACGATTAGGAAGCTCGTTATTAAAAAATTAACATTTTGTTAAGAACAATTTTTAAAAGAAATAAAAAAAAAATTATCAATTGTTTCCGTTGCTTTCAGTATATTGTAGATATTACAAAATTGAAAGATAAAAAAAAAACTTATTGCAAAGTTACATCAGTTTCCATAAGACAACATTTAATTTGTGAATGTTAATTGTTCAATAACGAGTTTCCTAATTGTCGTGAAATTTTTACACGACCTCTGAAATACTTCATACAAAAACGTACCAAATTTTCAGAATTTTATTATTATTTGTTATTTGGGATTAAAAGGATCTTTGTAATCGCAGTGACTAAGGTTGTACGTAGCCAATATGTTAAATTTTGATCATTACTATTCTTAAAGATTGCTTGAGTGCAAAAAAGGGCGTTGACGATAGAAAAAAATATCTAAACAGTCGGCATTTTGTAAAAAAAAAAACGAAAATAAAAAAATGGCTACGCATAACGATCGCTACATTTGTATAGATATCGATAAATTGTCGACTTTTATTTGTTGACTTTGTTATTTACAGATAAACTTTCATAAAGATATCGATGGGACAGGAAGAGAATTTTTTTTCTTCGCCAAATCATGGTTAATTTTTAAAAATCATAAAAATTAGTATAAAACTACATGAATATATACTTCATAAAATGAGTATAAACCCGATCCTTTCATAATTAGTTATTTTTTTGAAAAAAAAAAAACGCCATTATCGACCACAAAGCCCCCGTTACGTAACGGAATAGGGGGGGGGGGGGTTACGCCAAGCGTTACGGTTCTGTTACGTGGGGGGGGGGGGGGGGGGGGGGGTCAAAAATTGGGAAATTTTGCGTTACGTAATTTATGGACGCCCCCATATTGACATGTCGTGATGCAAAGCCATGGCCTCATATCATGAATGTACAAAACATTTTTATCTCAATATGTCGTTTACAAATGCATCGTACGTTTAGAGCGCGTCCATTTCTTATCGCTGTGCTCAAATGTCCGCAATTAATATCCGCAAATTGTACGTCGTGTTGAAGTCGTGTGTAGACATTTTAGCGTGTACACACAACGGTAGCATTAATTGTTCTCATGAATTGTACTTAACATGAACGCAATTTCGTTCACGTTGATGAAGACATTTCATGAGCTCATTCACTATCATGAATTCCAGAAACAGCGTGACTTAAATTTGTCGTTTTAAAATGCATCATCCGTTGACTACAAGATTACCTCATCAGACGGCAAATTTCAATTTTACAATGAATATTCGCAGATTGACGTCATATGGAAGTCATCCAATGACATTTGTTGGTGAATTGGCTGGGTTAGCACTGGTAGTAGCCATGCCATGTAAGCAACACGACGGCGATATGCGTGTTTTTCATTGATACATTCTGTAACAGCGATACACATGTTTCTCAGTGATAGGTTGGACGAGCGCAACATTACGGCGATATGCATATCGATAAAAACCAAGGGTGTAGTTCCGAAAAGCCCATACCTCTGATTAATTTGCAATTTCGCGTACCCATGTATTTTGACTCGCTGATTACGAATATCATAGTGAAAATACCCGAAAATTTTATTTTTAAGGTCGACACTCACGAAAATTGATTTTTTAACAGGTTTTCTGTTTTATTTCAGTAAATATTCATTTTCGAAAAAAATGTTTCCTATAAAAGTTATAACGTATGAAAATATCGATCTTATATGTTCTATACAGTTTTTATCTAAAACCATTCCGTTTCGAGAAAATGGGATAATGGTCCAATAAGTGAAAGTTGCTTAGCTCCATTAGTTTCGATATTATCTACTTACGCACTTTATCGCGGGAAGGTTGGAGACCTTCCTTGGAGACCCACTTTAAAGACGCACGTCTTTAAAGTGCGTTAAAAAAAATTATTAAAAAAAGAATTCTCTTGTTTTATTTTTTTTTGTATTATATACTATTTTTGCATTTTTTGTGATTCAGTCAATTTTGAAGTACATGTTTTTTTTGCTTTTTTGTTTTTTTTTAATTATTTTTTTGATTTTTTTCTTTTATTTTAGTTTCTTTTTGTATTATATGCTACTTTTCTATTTTTTGTTTGGGTTTGTTTCTTTGTTGGGCTTGCTTGGGCTGTTCATTTAATTTTTTTTTTTTTTACTTTGGGTTGTTTGGCCTTTTTTGTTTAAATATGTGTTTGGATTTTTTTGTTGGTTTTGTTTCAGTTTGAATTTGCTTCTTTTCTTTTGGTTTGTGTGGGCTAATGAACATTGTCTATATTCTTGCTGTTACCGATCCGTTACTATAAATAAATAGATAATATCGAACCTAATGAAGCTAAGCAATTTTCACTTATTGGACCATTATCCCATTTTTCTCGAAATGGAATGCTTTTAGCCAAAAATTGTATAGAACATAAAAGATCAATATTTTCATAGGCTACAATTTGCGTAGGAAACATTTTTCTCTATAATGAATATTTACTAAAATAAAACGGAAAAACTGTTTAAAGAATCATTTTTCGTGAGTGTTGACCTTGAAAATCAAATTTGCAGGTATTTTTATCATGATATTTGTGATCAGCGAGTCAAAATACAGAGGAACACGAAATTCCAAATAAATCAGAGGTATGGGCTTTTCGAAACTTTATCCAAAACCAAGAACGATACAAATAAACAAAGATACAAAGAAAGTTTACACAAGTGTTAGAATGGCTAAGTATGGTAGCGCGCTCAGCTCGAGAATTAGAAGACGTAGGTTCACATCACGATGCCAGGTGAATACTTCAACGAGGCAGGATACGTTTCAATCCGATTATCATATAGGCAGGAACATAAATTAAACACAAGTAGATTTTTTTTATTCAACATTTTTTGATTTTTCAATTTTTCACGCCGTGACACCCATACGAACCCCATATGCACACACTCGTTGGACATTCATCAGCTGATTTTTCTAGTGCTGATGAATTCACTGCAAGCATACTCGCGTGAGATCAAATTTGTTTCATTCGGATTGGTTATTGTGAATCATCATGTGATGCAAATATGACTTGAAGGGGAGCACTCATGAGGGACACATAGCTGGCTGATTTTCTATGCCTCAGGGAAGGTCTAAATATGATGCCAATATGCGCTACATCTGTCTATCTGGCGATCTAAAACAAACAAATATTTTCAATAATACCAACAATGAGAAGAAAATGTCAAAAAGAACTTTCGTTGCGTTCCAACGATGCAAACTTCAACCCCATAGACATATATATCAGCTTTTTATTTTCAGTATATTTTCTTCTCCAAAAAGGCATAAAAATATCGCATGGAAAAATGACAAACGATCCCAGATAAGTTCACGAGGATCCAAGGGAGCTCGAACAAAAATCACACGGGACGAAAACAAACCCAAACAAATTCGCACAGCCTAGAATAAAACCAAACCCAAATTCGCACTACCTAATGTTAATCCAAACCCAAACGAATTCACGCGAGACCAAACGAAATAAACCAAAACGAAAAATCTTGAAATCGACTGAAATAATCGAACTATCCAATTTTTTTTTTATTTCAGAGATGTAGGCTTCGAAAAATCAACGAAATGTATTTTTTTCACAATCCATACATAAGGTTTGGAAATTACACAACGACAAAAAATACTGAAGAATTTTCTTTGCGTTCCAATCACGCAAATGCAATTTTCTGCACAATCGGTACTAGAAAAATGAAAATTGTACAAGAAAACCATTCTCAAAAATTTCCGTCCCGACTATGTAAACTTGAAAGCGATAAAGAAATGTTTAAAAAATATGGTACCGAAAAATATTGTCGTCTCGCAACCTTACATCGTGGTATCAATTTTCAAAAATCGATAAAAATGACGGTGAAGTGTGCATCTTGTGAGTGCAACGATATTTTTTGTTTCTTTCCATTTTTCTCCATCTTCATCATTATGACACGCGGTCGTTTTCTTTCAAAATTGCTATAGTGAATTTTCAACTACGATACGTAAAAACGATTGCAGGATTACCACATCCCAAAGTGGCAAAACAAAATAAGGGGGAATTGGAAAGAATTAATTGTCGTTAGTGCAACGATGGGAGCTTCAAAGTTATTGAAAAAAAAGCCCTACAAAATGTCACTGATAAAGCCGCGTCGCCGCGGACATCGTGTTCTACCAGCAAGAGAGAAACAAGAGAGATTCGAAGATGCGTCGCTGGCTATTCTTCCCCTCTCGCTGAGCTGCACCAAAAAGACAAGGAACAAAACAACAAAAAATAAGATCGACACTTACCGCCGTACAAGGCTATAATTGCTCGTCTCGTCCTCAGGGCTCAACGAGAATGGCAGAGCAGCATTTATCCGTCACTCCCGGTCGTGAGATACAGAGGGAGCGAGAGAGAGAGAGAGAGAGAGAGAGAGCGCGAGAGAGCGAGAGAAAAACGCCGATGTATATTTTCTATACAAACCGGGGCTGTATACTCTCCGCTTTTTCTCTTGCTCTTCCTTCTCTCTCTATCCTTTTCTCCTTGCGCGACACAAAGTTCACCAATGCACGCACACACGCACCCACACACACACGGTTACACTCCACACTCGCGCACGAGGCACTGCACAACGTACGATAATCCGAGCGAAAAATCGCGAGGGAAAGAACGAAGGGCCGAAAATTCGTGTCGAGATGGGGAAGACACAAAGGCGGACGATTGACCAGGAAAACCTTACGCGATATCGAGGAACAAACGCGCCATACTTGTTGCGAATATATTTCTCTCTCTCTCTATATATATGTATATATATATGCGTCAACGCACACCTGGATAAGATTTATTCTTCCAGATTCACCGCTACACATCCATTTAGGCATCTACCTGACGCACACCTATACGTTCGAGCGCGTATCCATACGTAGTTCTTTTACACATGCCTATACACATATACACATGTGCATATTTTCACCGTAGGGCGCGAATGCTGTCACACTTTGTCGGGACCCGAAAAATCACGCGCACGTTACACCTTCATCTCGTTCTCTTATCGTAACTTTCTTTACTCTTTCGAAGTATTTCGACCGGCACTTATCGCCGGCGCTCGTACATATTCCACGTGGATGCCCACTAGATCACGAAACTGACGGATGAACTTGTTTTATTCGTGTTTTACTGTCGTTTTTTTTTGTGCACTATCGCTATCGTATCCGTTCGAGAGTAGTTTCTATTTTTTCTCTTCAATAATACACGCGTTTTGTTTGCGATCACGTTTCGAGGAATGATCGTTGATGTCTCATACAGGTGAGTCACGAGAGCGAGAGGGAAAAAAGTTTCGTCGCGACTGAAGACGCGATAAGAGAGTCGCGTGCGTGTACACGGAGGAGCGCGTTTCAAAGGAAATACAACCGCGTGTGCCGCGCGCTGCGATCTCCGGCGTACTGAGCAACGCGAGACGCTCGAACCTCGAGTAGGCGATCGCAGCGCCACCCACCGCGACGGCCGATCCGCGAACCGACAAGACGTCGTTCGATTCCTCTCGTTTTTTTTCTTTTATTTTTCCGCATACGAAGCGTTTGTATACAAAAGCATACTCGCGCGCAAATCTCGGTGGGTACACGCTGGCTCCGAGTCGAGAGACACGAGAGTGTGAAGTGTAGACGTTCACGATGGAATATACGTTAATTTTTTTTCTCGTCGGAGAGGAGTCTTGCTTGATGTTATTAGGGCGCTTTGGAATGTTTGGTGACGAAAATAATTGATTATTATCCGTTTGGTCACCGTA
>OX632366.1:21569315-21686815 GCA_951751655.1 Ophion costatus | reverse complement strand
CATTTTTTGTAATTAAGTCAATTTTAAAGTGCAGGTTTTTTGCTTTTTCGTTTTTTATCTATTAAAAAAAAAATTTATTTCATTTTAATTTCTCTTTGTATTATATACTATTTTTAAAATTTTTGTTTACGTTTGTTTGAGTTTGGTTTTTCGTTGGGCTTGCTTGGGTTTTTTATTTAATTTTGTTTTTTTTTTAACTTTGGGTTGTGTGGCCTACGCCTACTGAACATTATCTATATTCTTGCTGTTACCGATCTGTTACTATAGATAAGTAGATAATATCGGAACCTAATGAAGCGAAACAATTTTCACTTATTGGACCATTATCCCTTTTTTCTCGAAATGGAATGGTTTTAGACAAAAATTGTATACAACATAAAGAATCAATGTTTTCATAGGCTACAAGTTTTGTAGGAAACGTTTTTTTCTAAAATGAATATTTAATAAAATAAAATAGAAAAACTGTTTAAAAATCAGTTTTCGTGAGTGTAGAACTTGAAAATCGAATTTGCGGATATTTTCAATATGATATTCGTGATCAGCGAGTCAAAATACATAGGTAGACGAAATACCAAATTAATCAGAGGTATGGGCTTTTCGGAATTTTATCCATACGTTTTATTAATAAATCAAAATGATAGGTCATTTTGAGACACCTTGTATATGTACGTGCATACATATGTACGTGCATACGAGAACATGTATGTGCTGTACATATACATATCAGGTCGGCGGTAATCTTATTGATTTTGGGTAGAGAAAAGCACATATCCAATTAACGAATTGCATTAGTAATGTTGCCCGCGATCTACCTCAATATAATAATATCATCATTTCCAGCTACAGCTGAGCTCATTGTATGTACATACCCAAGTATAATACCCTCGCGAAAAAAGTGAACACAATACCTATATGCGATCGTTATACGTATAATTCATATAATATAATACGAACAATAATAACATTTCATAATAATATGCGGGACTTTTAACAAGAGTTATGTATGTAATAATCAATAATAATAAAGTATTTGGCAAAATAAATAAACAAGAATACCACAAGATCGTGAAGAATGACAATACTAATCATTATAATAATTATCGTTAACATTACTAGCAATTATATAATATACTTTTACACATAATAATAGTTTATAATGATATCTGCGATTTTTGATAACAGTTTTAATTTAATTTAATAGTAATTATAATTATTTGCCAATAATTTAATTTAATTTAATTCAATTTAATAACAATAAATATATGTAGTAATCAATGACAATAGCGTTTCCAGTAATAATAAATAAACAAGAATATAACAACATTGTTATTAATGATAAAACTAACTATCACGATGTTTCGTGACATTATTAACAATAATAATGAATCAGTCCCAGTAGGCTACGATGCATCATTCGCAGAAGCATCATATTCTCCGTTCACAGAGAACTTGCCGCGTGACACATACACAAGCCTCATTCTTTTGTCTCATTTGCTGTGTTCTCGAAAAAGAATATATTGTTCCACGGCTCGTTAATCGGTGCCTAATAAAAGCCTTTCGGTGCACAACCAATTTTATTCATGCAAGTTCCTTCCTACTGCGCTGTATGGAAGCGCATTATATATAACACACGAAGCTTGAGTATGAATGTGCTAGCTGTTGAAATCGGAGACACCAAGTGGCAGAACGAGGAGCACCTGCTACGTACGGAATTCGTAACACTCACGAGGTTACCATGAAAAGATCACGTATATACGATCTATTCTATATATAAATATTTAAAGAGATAAAGGTAAAAGCGAGAGGAAGAAAGAGCGAGACAGAGAGGGAGAAAGAGAGGGGGATGAGGCGTTAAAGAAAAAGAGCGAGAAAGTGAAACATTGAAAGGATGAGAAAGGACGAGAGGGTGAAAGAAACAGACGAGCATCCAATTGCGCAACTGAAAAGAGAGCACCCGAGGTTTCTGGAGCGGCTAGATAGCGCGGAAGTCGATTCACATTCAGATTCACGATATTCGGTCTCACTCGCAACCCAGGATCACCCTCGCACTCATATATATATATACACACTCAAACACACACACCCATATAAACACTAAATAAATATCTATAGGTAACGTCTTTCTGTACGCTATGCCACGTCGTAATTGGACTGCAGAGTTCTGCGGACTCGAACTTAATTGAATACGAGCGATTGTGCTCTCGTGTGCCAAAGTATATAACCGAACGCGCACACACTACACGCGTATCCAAATACGAACGAAATTTACGGTGATGTATACGCGACACGAGAGATTCAACGACGAGGAAAAAAGTTTTGTTTTATTTTATTTTTTTCGTCCTCTAGACCGATCGAACGTACATACTCGAATTGACTGTGCTGTTTACCATGCGGACAGTCGCGTTGTAACTTGGCACATTCGTGCCGACGTACAGGCGCTGATGTGAAATTGTGTATAAACGGTGATACAGCAATCGAAGATTCGAGGGCAAAGCTTCAGCATCTAAGTACCCACGGCGTGTAGTCTACGTGGCTTGTGATGAAGAAGAGTGGAGCGTCGATTAAGGCAGCACACCACTGTGACTCCCTGTTTTTTTGCCATTTTTCAAGAATTTTTTTTTGTGGAAAAAAATGAGATATTCGAACAAAAATTTTTTGTTTTGTTCGTTGTTTATTGAAGATACATAAAAAATATTTTTCAAATTTTTCACGCCCCATGGTGACGCTGGGGAAGCTCCGCGATAGTCCCCAGTCGACGACGTACGGCGATGAGCTTCCCCCACCGCCGCGCACAAGCGGTGGGGGAAGCGCTGCGCCTATCGCCGGTCTGCTGGCTCCACAGCGGGCTGCGCGGAGCTGACGGCGCAGCCTCGGACGAATGTGGAGCGCGTTGATCCCGGTGTCTATTTAATCGACAGTATGCATTCGTACGGACTAATAGATATGAGGAAAGAATGTCCCTGTTGATTCTTTTCCAACGAACCGTTGATTTTGGGGACAATACTTGTAGAAATGATCTTTGCACGAATATGATTGCGTTTATCTGAAGCTGACTTTGAAAATATCGGGGCTTAGATAATGATTAGTACGGGGACTCTACGCTTCTGTGAGGACAGTCCTCGAAGTTAAAGGTCCTCAGAGTCACTTTAAATATATGTATGCGTCAGAGCGTACCTTCGCTGCAGAATCAAGTGTAGTCTTTCCCATGTGAATCGAAAGAGGCAAGAGACTCTCTCTCTCTCTCTTCCTGCTCGGCTTTATTCTCTTCATCACGATCTCCCCCTTCCCCTCTCGCCCGCTTGTTTCTTGTTCTCGTCGTTTTTCTCGTGTCGAAATCGTCGCCGTCGTCGTCACAAGTACGGACGATGAATTGTATCGGACCCCCCCTCCCCCCCGCCGAGTTCCGTCGGTACAATTCGTCCCCTTTGCCTTTCTCGCCCCTCGCCCCTACATCGGGCTCTTTATAAATCGTTCGACAAATGTAAGAGATGCGTGCAGCCAACGATGCGACAACGGTCTCGTCCGACAAGAGGGTGCTCCATAAATTTAAATCACCCGTATGTATACACGTGTATATTGAGTGTACACACTTGTGCGCGTGTGCGTGCCTGTACATACATAGATTTATATCGTGGATCGTTGGCCAAAATAAGGGCGCTAATTTCACGCTTTAACAATCAACGATACGTGGAGCTTTTACCTTTGGATTCGCCAATGAACACGTGTACACAAATTTATTCAAGCCGGCGTAGTATGTAATTCTAATCGAGCTGGTGTACCCGAGTAATGACAGATGGAATGAGAGAGAGAGAGAGAGAGGGCGGATACCTAAATAATGTGCCTCGCGTGATCGAAAGCCGGGGCGGTGAAACAACGAGGACTTGTCACAGGTGGGGTAGCAATGAATTGTTCAAGAAGTTCTTCACGACGAATGAAGTATCACAATTCAATCGTCGATCCACCAAGTGCACATAACAGGCTACATCTACCTACGTGGTTCAGAAAATTGCATTTTCCAAAATTATTTTTATTCGATAGTATCACCTTTTGGCTATATTCCTTGAAAGTTTAATTGAAATATTTCTAAAATTGAACAAGCTGGATCACCTAACAATCGGCTCGTCAATTGGGCTAAAAATGGTATTCTAACCTAAGAATAACGAATCTTATCAAAAAACTTTTCCTACACAAGTTGTGAGTTTCAACCTGACAAATGTTTTGGTGAAAAAATTCATGATCCCATTTTTTAAAAAACATGTCGGTCATATTAATTTTTTTACGTCCCCCTTTGAACCCTAAAAGTCTCATCATACTCAATCCTTCATCACAGCAGTATTTTTCGAGATAAATCAGGCGTGAGATTAAAATGGGACAGCCGGTTGTACGATTGTGTAAAACATGCGTTTCTTTTTCACCAACGGTTCACCAAAAAAGATCGGAATTTGGCCTTTTTTTTCCGGGTCTCTAGGTAGCGCCATAAATCGTCGTTGGAAAATATCGAAGATGTTGGAAGCCTCGACGAGATCAATCTTTCAAGTAACCCCGAAGCTTTCCTCATTTCGTGCTCGTCACGAAAGTGATGCGCTTTCAGATCGAATTCTGCACGGATAAGATTCTTTCGTTCGGAAGCTCGAGGCTCCGTGGCGTGTAATCAAAGCCGTATAGCTGATACGCGGGTCAAAAGGATACGACATCATAATCCGAGTCTTGGATAAATCCGTCAGAGCTGGAACGGCAGGTGATTACTCGCGCAATTCGAACAAACTCGGAAGAAAAAACAAAATTGTCAACGAATATTGGTTAGGATGGATTTGTGAGGCACTTGACGGAGAGCCTACATCCAGATTGAATTGGTCCATTTGCAAATTCGCGTACGACTAGGGCCCGATGAGGGGCTCCGATTGACGGGATTTTTGGGAGCCCCAATGCAGCGTGAGGAGACCAAACGGATGTTGCAGTAATGTGAGTGACTGCAGGGAATGATGGGAGCATCGAGTAATCAAAGTCCCAAGGGCCAAATGGCCAAAACATTGTCCCCAACATGGCCACTGCTCAATGGGCTTGACGTCAAAAGGGAAGGAAAGATGACACAATAATGATGAACCAGCCTCGCAATTTCTACCTTCAAGGTACCAACTCTATCGCCAATGGCACCATTATCTCTGTATCTAATGGCACCATGACCTCCATCTCCCATGGTACTGCAAGCACTAGCGGTACGATGCTTTTCATCTCCAATGGCAGCACGTTGATCCTAGTTGGCCCATCAAGCACCTTCGACGGACCTTCCAAGCATACCCCAAGAGTAACAGGGTGTTCAACCCTCTCATTTCAATCCGGCAACCGTTTTTCCTCACTTACCTTCTTTTTCCCATTTATGCTCCCAATTCGTACGCAGTGAGAAAAATAAATTTGCTTCGCACGAAGATTCGCTTTCTCCATCAGATCACGTTTTACCTTACGCTTATTCTCCTCTTCGGATGAAATCACTGGATTGAAAATACCGCTGTGCTGGGTTGTCACGTTGATCGTGGAGCTAGAACGTGATTGGCCCTTCAATTTTTCGCCTCTCAGCGCGGCTTCTATCCATCGCATCTGGCATACCTCAATTTTTCATGCAGCCTATGCAACATATACCGACCGAGTCGCATTCTACGAGTACGCTCTATCCTACTATATGGCTTTATAAATAAAAGATGCGTTCCAAGAGAGATAGTACCGCATCTATTCTTGACACACACATATACAGGGTGACCTGTAATTGATGGATAATTCTGCAACTGTCGATATGTCAGATAATGTCTTGCCGTATGCCGGAATTTCCGTGCAGTCAAAGTCCCACGGTTTTCGAGATTTTCGAAAATAACTAAGCTACTTTTTCGAGTAATCGGCACGATACGCGTAGTACATTGTTTACACTGCAGGCTTATCACCGTAAAAATCAAGCTTATCACCGCAGGCTATCAAAGCTTATCACCGCAGACTCACACTTTACACCGCTGGCTGTCAAAGCTTTAAGGGGGGATTGTCTTTTTTTTCGCAAAATTTACCGCTTTTTGGGAATTATTTTGTGAAGAAAGTATACAACGGAAAACTTGTGAAACTTGGCATATAGTTTTATTGATCTGTTTACTACATACAAAAAAATTTCTAAACAATTTCATCATAAAATCCGCCTCGCACCCCCCTCGACGCGCGATGGTCCTTTTTTGATGGTGTGCACGATTACAGCCTTCACGTTCATCCTGCAACAAAAACCCAAAAAGCATTTTACTTTAGACACATATAGCTATCGTTTGATGAAGCAAAAAAGCAATACGTTTAATAGTTTTTTATTTATAACAAAAAATCGATCAATTTTTTTCGAAAAATCGATACTTCAAGTTCAAAACGTCACCAAATCGTCAATTTTTTTTTTTTCCCTTCATCGAACGATAGCTATATGTGTCTAAAGTAAAATGCTTTTTGGGTTTTTGTTGCTGGATGAACGTGAAGGCTGTAATCGTGCACACCATCAAAAAAGGACCATCGCGCGTCGAGGGGGGTGGGAGGCGGATTTTTTTATGAAATCGTTTAAAAATTTTTTTGTATGTAGTAAACAGATCAATAAAACTATATGCCAAGATTCACAAGTTTTCCGTTGTATACTTTCTTCACAAAAAATTTCCTAAAAAGCGGTAAATTTTGCGAAAAAAAGACAATCCCCCCTTAAGCTTATCATATTTATCCGTGGTCGGGCTCTTCTACTAAAAAAGCACTGCTAAAAAAGTACTGCTAAAGGCTCTACTGCTAAAACTGTACTGCTAAAAGTCTCCACTGCTAAAAGCTGTACTGTTAAATGGGCTCTACTGCTGAAACTGGACTGCTAAAACTAGCTTCTGACAGAGGGCTCACATACCAGGCGTAGAAGTATGAAACCGGATTTTTTTTTGTATAAATCACACGGCTGTTGTTTGAAAACTATAAAAATGAATGAAGACAGCTTTCTGCTTCGCATTCAATTGATCCGCGAGTTATTGTTGACTTTGAGTATCATCTTCACCCAATAAGGCTTGCAGTTCGTAGTCTGCGAACTTTTTCGGTGATGTCCAACGCTCTTCGTTTCTCACGTCAAAATCACCACTTTTGAATTTTTGTGGCCACTCGAAACACTGTGTTTTACCAAGAGCATGTTCACCGTAAGCTTCGACGAGCATGCGATGCAATTCTGCAGCAGTCTTCTTCAAATGATAACAGAAAACCAATGCTGTCCGCAAATCGTAGTTCGTAGGCACAAAACTCGAAATGTTTAAGGTTATAGAAAAATATACCGGTGTAGGGAAGTTGGGTTGTGTGTTGAAAATCCTCGTCAGCTTTTAGAGGGAGATGATGGCGCTGCAGAAGGGGTCTTGCGGTCTCTGAACTGATGGCTAGCACCATCTATAGGGAAATTCCGGTATCATACTTCTACACCTGGTAAGTCCTACTGATGAAGGTTATACTGTATTTTTTGCGGTTTTTTGAAGATTTTTGGGTATTTTTCTTAGAAAACTTACCTTGCTATCAGTGCCATTGTGCTGCACTCGGTGGGATGCGTCGAGTGCATCCCGACGACGTTTGTTTGGGTTTGTTTGGTTTGAGAGCAGTTGAGACTCTTCCGCAGTGCTACTTTTAGCACTATAGTCTATTTAGCAGTCCAGTTTTAGCACTAGAGCCCATTTAGCAATGAAGCTTTTAGCAGTAGAGCCCGTTTAGCAGTAGAATTTTTAGCAGTTCTTTTTTAGCACTAGAGCCCATTTAGCCCTAAAGCTTTTAGCAGTACAGTTTTAGCAGTAGAGCCCGTTTAGCAGTAGACTTTTAGCAGTTCTCTTTTAGCACTAGAGCCCATTTAGCACTAAAGCTTTTAGCAGTACAATTCCAGCAGTAGAGCTTTTAACAGTACAGGTTTAGCAGTAGAGCCCGTTTAGCAGTAGAATTTTTAGCGGTTCCTTTTTAGCAGTAGATCCTCAGTACCTATTCAACAAATGTTCGAATTTTTTTGCATGAAATTCTCCATAAGACCTTTTCTCACAAAGTTTCCTCAACATTTGAGGTTATGTAGAAGACTTTTCTAGATAAAACAAATAACCGAGAGTATTGTTGAGAAAACCGGATCACAAGGGTTATCATTTGTAGAACTGGCATGCGAAAAACCACAAGCGGACGATTTTTATCTCGAAAAAGGTGGGTCTTTGACTAAACTGAAATTCCAGCATATAGTAGGACATGATCTAACCTATCGACAGTTGCAGGATTATCCATAACAGGACACCCTGTATGCACGCAGAGGATATTTCGAAGCCGTTGTATCTATCTAACGTTGGTTATCAGCACATATGGCTGTTTCGTGGACAGTCCTTGAATTTTTCTCAACGGGTTGGTCGAGTTGGGGACAGGACTGTCCTTGAATTGGTCTCTATATGAATATTCTCAAATCTATCAAAACGGGATTTCAAAGACATTTGGATTTACATAATGTCGCGTAGGGGGACTATGTGGGCGATCCTTGAAATCGAGTCTCCGAAATGACCTCTTCCCATATTTATATGTGACGGGTGGTGTAGTTTACGTAGTATATGGAACGAATGCGACGTTCGAAAGTTGCCATTTCCGGTTCGTGGCCAATTTCCCGTAAGTCACCGTATCGCTCTCCGGGCCTCTCTCACGTTGGAAGTTATCTTGGTGAGTGGTGCGTAAGACTCTGACGATCGAGAGTGCTTCGTATACACATCGGTGAATACGTAGGAAGCCTTGGGGGCAGGGGAATCGTGTCTTCGGTCTCGTCCTGGCATACTTGATCTTTATATCTTTCCAGTCCGATGTGTGTCGGCAGATATTTGTTGTATCGTACGCCCTTCTATGTCACGTGTACGTATCGATTTCCAGCTGAAAGACGGTATGCAGCCGGCTCGAGGTTGCGATGCAATCCGAAAAATGTGACGGCGCGCGGGAAATTCATCTTGGGAATTGTCGTCACTGCAATTAGAGTGGGCTCGAAAAAGCTTTTTTTTCATTACTATTTTTATTGTTATTATAAAATACATGAAATACGTATCGGTGAAAATGTGAATGTATATACGAGGCTGCCGGTTATTTGTCGCGATCCCGTAAAAGGCTTGAAGGACATTTGTTCCCTTATCAAGTAACTATTATTTTTTTTAGGGTGGGCTAGGCGAGTTTGAACATTCATTTAACCATACGTTGATACAGTGGGTCATTTTGACCCGGATGAATTTTAAATAAAACGCTCACTTTTCCAAAGTTAACAGTTTAAGATGGCATGTATAGGCAACGTCCGAATACATTAAGATGGCATGTATAGACAACGTCCGAATTCACTGCATGTCATTTCGCCAAAGTGTGAACAACTTTTTTTCTTCAGTGTTAGACGAGTCAATTTTTTTGCAAAAAAAAGATATTTGCGGGGAATTTTACTGCACTACTTTATTTTTAAACAATCGGCACATAAAAGCACACACAATTCTTGTTGAGACCCAGAGTTTTCGTGGACGTTATTCTGTATATGTATACTACAGCATTAAAAAAATCAATTTTCTTTCTAATGAGGAGGTTCGTGCACATGCTACCTGAGCTTGCAGAATCATTAGGCGTTGATCACACAACAATTACGATCACATACAATTACGAATGCTTTTTAAAATATAGCATTCATTTTCACGAAAAAAAACTGCGAGAACTTATTCAGCATGCCAATACATCGTTTTATTTTAACGTTAGTAACATTTTTATTAATTTACATATTCGTATCAACGTTCTGTGTATATTTATCACTGAATGTTGATAAATTTGTATCGTCACTATATAATTATTTCGGGTAAACATTTCGTACCAATGGTAAGGACATTTTCGACGAGAGAATTTTCTTATAAAAAAAAACCTGACTATAATAATACCATGACTATTTTCTTGAATTTTTTTATTTGCACATCCTTTGTTAACGTAGGCATGTCGTTTATACAAAATTATGAAGAACGTCCATGTTGGCTGAAATTTCAATTTAAATTGTTTTGTTCGGAGTGCTCTTGGGCTGTAGTTCGATTTGTACGGGATTGATTCCTCTCGCCCCTTTTGCCTTCTGCCACTTCGTCTCTCGCCGTTTCGTCTTTTCTCTCTTTCCTCCCATTTCCACTCTCCCTTTCTCTCTCTCTCTCTTCCTCTACGTATCCTTCTCTCTCTCCCCCTGCCTCTCGACGCCTGTTTCCCCTGTCACTGCTGATAGTTTTGTATCAATCGTTCCAAAGCCCAACCGCGTTCCTCACTCAACGAGGTATCGAATTGATTGAGGATCGATGCAGTCGACGCTTGATTTGTTTTCCACAGTTTACAGGCTCTTCATAGGAACAGAGGGGCTTTTCTTCAAACTTTCACGAATATGATAACGTGTTTGTACGCCCTTTTGATTCTCATGATATTCTTATCTATATCTGTAGCCGATCACCCTCCCACCCTCTCTCTCTCTCTCTCTCTCTCTCTCTCCCTCTCTCTTCAGATCCACACAGATCTGGTCCGTTTTCGAGATAGCTGCACCGCGATATACCAATATTGTTTGACGTTTCGTATCATGTCGGTCGTACACGCCGACGACGACGACGACGACGACGACGACGACGATGACAACGAGAGCTAGAGGCTGGATTGGACCACTCGGTCGAATTATCTTGTGAGTTATACATCGCCGGTTGCCACGACCGTAGTGAGGCACTTCCTATACCCACTACGAGTGTCCCATTACCTTCGATCAAATATACCCGAGTGCAGCGAGGATATCGTCAAACCTGTTAATGTCATCAGGGCACGCGTACAAATCAAGCCGACGAGGCGAGATGTCACCTACATTGCTCGGGGTCACAGCCATGCCGTGTCATATTTCGCGCTCGAGTCGCTTGAATTGTTAGTTTTATTGTTATTTTCATGTTACTTTTATGTCATTTTTATGTTATTTTTATGTTATTTTAATTTCATTTTTATGTTATTTTTATGTTATTTTTATGCTATTTTTATGCTATTTTTATGTTATTTTTATGTTATTGTTATGTTATTTTTATGTTATTTTTGTGTTATTTGTATCTATATCGCATACTATAATCATTATGTATTTTATATATTGTTATTAATATATATCTGATATCAATTATTTATATATATATTTACATTTTTATATATATGTTATTATGTGTATTTTATGTATTATACTCGTAATCGAATATTTGATTAGCATTGTATATCAAATAGAACATTTCATATTAATATCTACACGAATGTGATAAAAAATTCTTGTAGGTAAAAGTATCCGTTTTTCCAGCCTGAATTTAAGGGGCTTCATCTGCCTGGAAAAGTGAAAAATTCTACTTTTTCTTTCTGTCTTTCGAGAAATACGCTGAGAAATATTTATGAGTCGTTGACGATCTCACTTTTTTTAAATTGATCTTCATCTTTCGACAGTTACGTGAAAATTACGACTTTTGTAAATCGATTTTTCATGCTCGAGTTTCAATTTGTCGCCATTTGGTGAAAAAATTCGAATTTGAAAATCTGCGATCGTCAACGACTCGTATTTATTTTTAATTTGAACAACTCGGTTGGTTTTTGGATCGCGAAAAAAATTGCATCAGCTGCCGGCGAACATGTTTTTTTCTTCTATATTATTTGATGATTTTTTCAGCGGCTCCGAATACATATACCTTGGCGTTTAAATAATGCGGTTGATATCTACCAATCGTTCCTCAGAAGAAAAATGCCGAATTTCAACATTTTTTTGGGCCTCTAGGTAGACGGAGCCCCTTAAGGACGCAGATATCTTTTGGCGAGAAAAAATTTGCTGATTTGCATGATTTTTTTTAAAACAAAGATTTTGTCGCCATTTTTGAGACCTTGGGTATGTTTTATTACCACTTTCGGCTATTACATGGTATTTTTAAAAGTTAATCTTTAAAAATGGCGGTGTTATGACATTGTCTTTTAAACGGGTTGCGGCGGGTATAGTCACACTCCGTGACACGTAGCGCCCGCGAGATTAATCCGAAAAAGAAACTAATGAAGATTTTCTTTCATTGACACTCATACGCAAAATATGAACCAAAAAAAAGTGAAAAATGTTGAAAATCGATAAAATGGTACGCTTTGAAACAAAAAGACTGAATTTTTCGAAAAATGGGTATAATTTACAATAATAAATACTTTTTTTTCTCAATTTTCAAAACAATGTAGGTTCATGTTTTAGACAATAAAGTTAGAAGTATTTCTAGCAAATTTAATCAAAATCGGTCGATTCGTTTTTTAGCTGTACGTCACGCCAGTTTTGAAAATGCATTTTAGTATACCGTGCCATAGCTCCGCCATTTTTAAAAATGATTAAAATATAAAAATACCACGTAACAGCTAAAAGTCGTAATAAAACATGTCCTAAGACTCAAAACAGGCGAAGAAAACTTTCCTTTAAAAAAAAATCAAGAAAATCAACACTTTTTCCTCGCCTGAAGGTATCTCCTACATTGAGCTGCTAGAACTATTGACGATGATGATATTTTTTCTTTTTATTTTGGAACTTCTGCCTCACCGTCCGTTCGTTTGACCGAACGGGAAACGACCCATATTTTCTTTCGCGGTCTGTTCGCATGTGAAAATAAAACCTTCCAAAATTAGCCTGCACGTTGTTTCATTTTCTTCATGTCAAGTAGAATCTGAGAAAATGCCATTTTCCTCTTAGCAAGGCAATCTCGTTGATTTACGACGTGCCCGCGAGCGAAGCCTTGGATAAAAGGCAGTTATCTCTATATCAGTTTTCTCTTTTCGTTTGTTGGATTATTCGTTCCAAAAAACTGAATAAAAAAATGACGATCAAAATGGAATTTTTTGTTTGCAAACTTTTTCGCTTTTGTAGCTTTTGTAGGTCAGCGATGAGAATAAAATCTCCACGAATAATGAGTTGCAACGAACGATTGGATTTTTCACGGATTTCTATCCTTTTTCGCTGGCTGAAAGAAAAAGTTTGCGTTTGTTTGGGAAAAAAGACCAACGTGGATACAGAATAGTGCACGTCTTTTTGACGATCGGGAAAAATAAAAAATAAAAACGTAGAGCGCTCGGTTCGACGTGTTTTGCCTCGTATCCGGCTCGGGTGAAATTCACCCCGAATTCGGTGGGGTATGTACGTACGCGTTTTTTTTTTCTCCCATCTTCTTCCACCAGTTTTTGCCCGGGCTCTATTCCTGCGCTATTTCATTTTCGATCGTTGAAAAAAGCCAATAAAACGTCAAGCCCAGCTGGGAGAAAAAAATTGGTCGAAATAAAAGTTCGACGCGTGGGTGTGTCCGTGGGGGGTGCATAAAAATATTTATTCGATTGGAATAAATCTTTTCATTTCTGTCGCATAAATTTCGATCGAGCCCCGTAAATCTTATTCGATTACTTCATTCCACTCGTAAATTTTACATCGCACAATCGCGTGCTCATTGATTTTTTTTCTCCATCTTGATCAATCACCGTTGTTATTCTTTATTTTTTTTTTTTGGATTAAGGGATTGAGAATCAGTTCAATCACGAGGTCGTGTGTTGGAACGAATTCGCTGCTCGAACGCGACAGGCAGAGATTACGGTGCTTCGCTTACTGTAGGTTTTTTTTACGGAAGGACTGCATGGCCCATCATTTTTATGATCAGCAGATCTTCAACGGCAGCAGAAATAAATAATCGTAAAAAATGTTATACACGAGTGAATCAATGAAATCAAGTTTTTTTTCTTTTCTTGATGTTAAAACGTTTATCGACAGCACACTTTGCGAAAATTTCGACAATCAGATTGTGGGCACTCTGTAGAGGTATTGATGTTATAACACCTGTGGACAAACCTACGTCAATTATATTAAAACGTTCTCCGGATCGGTCGACATCTGCGGTACGAGCGGCTATGCCACCGAATAATCCACCTCAGAGAAATACATTTTTCATATCACTTCGTGGATTTTTTTTTCTTTTTATTTTACCCTCAACGGCACTCTCATATTTTTCCTATCGGTTTTTGCGCTATTGCACGACCACACGTCTCTCTCTCTCTCTCTCTCTCTCTCTCTCTCTCTCTCTCTCTCTCTCTCTCTCTCTCTCTCTCTCTCTCCCTCTCGCTCGCTTGTTATTGAAATTGATTTTTTTTCCCACGCGGGAAACTGTATCCAGACTGATTTTATCGTCAATTATTTTTCTCATGAGTGCAATCAATTTTCATCGTGTCATTCTCACATTTCCAACGTCAACGAGAAAGATCTGTTTTTTTTTCAAATTTATTATTTTTCGCGTGTCAATGTTCGGGCTTGTCCAGAAGTGTGATATGGAAAATCAATTTACGTCATTCGAATGAATTCCATTTCGACCACGTATAAGCTTGGCGGCCGCGTCGATTTATCACAAAATTTGCAACCTCCGCCGAATTCTTTTGATCGATGCATTCAATGAACGGCAATCGGGCTCGGGCTTGGAAAAAATGCTCCTCATATGGATACATTTATTTTTGTGGATGCGAATATTTTGTATGAAAAATAAACTCGGCGACACTTCAAAGTTTATTTCAATGAAAAAAAAAGCGCATTGCTGGAACGACTGATTATCGTTATCGAATCTCTCACAGTTTCGAATACCTTGTTAAATCCGCGATTTCATTGGCACGAAAAACTGGCGTTTCCCAGAATTTCCAATTTATGGAGAAGCGATTGAAAATAATTACGACGTTTCATGAAACTCCGAATCGCTTTTGGCTCAAATGATAATATTCTCGAGTACTGATAATTAGTTGCGAAACGAATGAATAGACCGTTTGGAATTCGTAGCTAGATAACGTAAACCATGTTTTTCGGCTGTCGATAATTACAAACTGTCGAATGTTGGGGAAAAAATGATTGCACACAATTTCGCACGAACGAAAGAGCGCTGGCATAAATCGGTGTAAATCGATTATAATTATTTTGGCACAAAAAAATTGTCGCATTTTCTTCAGATAATATTTTTTCGGATACCTCATTTTTGTAGAAATTTACCGTCGCGATTTCCTAAAAGAAAAATCCTTAAAAGGAGCTGTTTTCGGCTATTATGACAAGGGAATACGACAAATATTTAATAGTAAATTTTCTACGCACAATGTGTCGATATATATGAGGTATTCCACGTGAATCCGGTGGACTTTTTCCCTGAACCCCGCCAATTCGATTTGTTTATTTTTATCTGATTCCATTGACTCTTAAAGACACCCTGATTTTTTTTACATTTTTTGAAACAACCCTTAGCCGAAAAAAAATTTCCGAACAAAACGCCCTGATTTAAAAATCTGAAAAAATTCCCAAAGATGCGTGATTATATGTAAAAAATTTTAAACTATCGCCCGCAGTGGATGATTTTTTCTGTGCTGAAGACAACTTCAATTGAAATTAATAGCAGAACTTTTTGACTGCTAACGAAAAATTCATACTTCCACTGCTGGTGATAGCTTGAAAATTTTTACATATAATCACGCATTTTTGGGAATTTTTTCAGATCTTTTAATCATGGCGTTTTTTTGGGAAAAAACAATTCTTTTTTTACTAAGTGTTGTTTCGAAAAATGTAAAAAAAATCAGGGTGTCTTTTACAGTCAATGGAATCAGATAAAAAATAAATCGAATTGGCGGGAGTATATATACACACACACACACACACACACACACACATATATATATATATATATATATATATATATTTACATATATATATATATATATCGTTCGTTTTTCATCATTTTTTAAATTCGTTCATAATGTAATTACAGGCGTTCGATAATGTACTATGAAATTAGACCAAACAGACCTCGCTGGACCGGATTTTTCGGGTCTGGCTGACGAAGCTCTTTTCTCTTTCTTCCCCTTTCTCTTGTTGACTTTGCATCTTTCACCCTTTCCTCCCCTGTCCATATCGTCCTCCCTCCGACCCCCCTCCTCACTCCTTTCCTGGCTGGGTAAACTGATCAGATATTTTCCAGGCTGCAGATGCATCGTATACAGCGAGCCTTAATGAAGGGAAACGTTTGTTTCGCAGCGTCTTCGGCCCGAGGTCCATTAATAATCGTGGGCTTAATGACCGAACGATAGAGCGCCCAAAGAAAGCGAACAAGGGCCAGGAAAACTGTGAAGCCGCGCTGGGGGATCAAGGAAAGACGCTTTACGGGATACTTCACGCCAAATTTATCTCGTAGTCGCTTCTCCCATTTTTCGTGCTCCAAAAATTGACCCACGAATTTAAATATCAATCTGTCTCGTTATTTCACGGCATTTTCAAATACGTTGATTATTCAATTGAAAAACAAAAACTATATTTCTTGTGGAATTGCATTACTTTACTTTATTCATAATAGTTTTTTTTACGTTATTTTATTTAATTTTATTGCAGTATTTGTTTCCAATGCTTTCATATTTGTTTTCCTTCGTCGTTGTGTGGTACGAGGTTTTTTTATGCAAAGTTATGTTTAAAGCGTTAAGGGAGGTTTCCACTTTGTTGGGACAAACCATTTTTTATTTTATTTCGCTGTACTGCAAAAAGAGCAAATTTCAACATTCGATATTTCGTGTTTTTCGCATAAAAAATTGGTGAAAAGTCGAACATTTTTTAGTCCAACAAAGTAGAAACCTCCCTTAAGGCGGAAAACCAGTTTAGATGGTTAAAAAAATCGATTTTTTTTAATTCTAATTTAATCTTAATTTTTTGACTTTTAAATTTTAATTAATTAAAAATAGTGCACTGTTTTGCATTAGTACATATAGAGCACCATTAATGGAAATTGAGTAAAAAGATAAATATTGTCAACGTTTTTTTTTAAGTTTAGCATGAAAGACCCCGTACATTGGAAAGTTTTCTTACAGGACTGCAGGGCTGTTTTATCGATTGTAAATTGTATAGTATCTCTTGCACAATTGAAATGCCCTGCGTTTTATCTTTCCAATTCTGGTTTCGTATCGTTGACACAAAGATGGGCTTTCAATCCTTGGGCACCCCTTGCCGTTCATTAATTCGCTCGGAGACGAATAAGGAGAGCGCAGCGTTCATTTGCAAAATCATTTCCGACTTACAGCACCCCCTCCCCCTGTAACGCCGTTTTTACAATCGCCGATTACGCGCTCTCCTCTTTCCGCCTGTAAATTGTCGACGATGAAAAACCAATCGATTGATCAGCAAACACTCTCCGTATCGACGTTGCTCCCAATTTGATTTGCCCAATTTGTGGAACTTCATGTAGGTCTTTTTTTGCCGATATCCAGCAGTTATATAGCCTTCTATGCAGACACACTACGGTAATTTTTCAAACGATTTGGGAAACACTCGTTTTTTTAGTTTTGCAGAATTCGAAGCGATCTTGACATGACTCAACGCGAACCAAGGTCAAACTGACGTTCTATGTGCCTTGCAAGGAATTTCACTTAAGGGGAGGAGCGAGTTTAGATGACTCAAAATGTCGATTTTTTTAAATTCAATAAATTGTTAGTAAAAGTAATAGCTAATTAACCGGTAGGCAGTATAAATAAATAACTATTGCCTTGAATGTTATGTTCTCGGTATTTTTTTTCAAACGCTTTTTTGTCGAAACTGCTTTTTTCAATTTGTGTATGCTCCAGCTCAAAAAGTTTCTAACCTATAATTTCATAAAGTAATAGTTAGTTTCCTTATATAATTATGCTCTATATGAACCTACATTTTGGGCAATATCGTTGTTTAAAGTATATTTTTTATAGCGAGAAACATTATAGAATAATGGCAATAATACCCTTTTGTTCAAACACCCCTAAAAAAACGCAATGTTCAATTTTTTGGTCAGAGTTAGGTTCATGTAGAACGAAAACATGTTTTTGAAGTCATCTTCAAACCGCATTTATTTGCGATGGAAACTGTGGCGTCCAGAGTGTTCACAAACAGAAAATTCTGATGGCGACCTTCCATGGGCGGAAGCTTATATGTTCCATTGTTGCATAAAAACATTTGTTTGAAAATATGTATAAAATATATCCCACAATTTGAATAAATTCTACTCTTTCATTCCTTGTAACAAAAATCATGAAAATCAATTTTATTGAAGTTTGCATCGTTGGAACGCAACGAAAGGTCCATAGACCACTTTTCATTGGTAACTTTAGGGCCTCCATAACCTTTTAGAAATTTTCCAGGATCGTTATTGAAGATCTCCAGCCTAAATATGCAAGAAAAGATTTGAGATGATAATGAAAATAAGGCAATATAAAAATATAAAATAATTTTCGTTGCGTTCCAACGATGCAAACTTCAATATCGTGAAGTGGCAGCCTTCGATTCCGTGAAAATTCATATATGTGATAAAGCATTTAAAACTATAAGTTTTTGCAGTTTCACCCACAAACTGTACCGAATGGAACAAAAACGAAAAATCTTCTAATTCAAAGCGATGGAAATCCCACTATAGAAGTATTAGCCCTCCATCTGTACACTCAAATTTTGGGACACCGTCTGCACACTGGGTCGTATAAGTCCTGCTAATGTTTATTTCTACGTAAAAACGTCAAAAAAATCTTTAAAAATTCCGAACAACTTTTACAACATTTTTTCCCACGATCCCATAATTTATTTACCCATTAATTGTAAGTAAATTTTTTTACAACCATAAATGTAACCGAAAATGGAGGAAAAATCGATTTTCATAAATTTGTCTTGTGCCTTCAAAGACCCAGTGTACAGACGGAGGGTTAAGTGTAGTAAAAAGAAATCCATTATTTTTGCCTTCAATTTCATGCAAAAATAATGGATTTCTTTTTACTACACCTAATACTCAAAAAATTAGATTAAGGGGTGACACGTCTTTCTTTGAAAGGTGACCCTCCCTTTAAAGCCGTTTTTCAGCGGATAAAAAATAATGTCCCCTAGTTTTCAATGCTTTATGACATAAATGAGTTTCAATAAAATCGAAGGCGGACACTCAAGTGATGTTCCTTGTTTGCTAGATACGAATAATTTTGTCTGGAAACAATTTTTTCCTGAAATACGATCGTTTCGATGTTTTTGATGATATAATCTTTTTCGAGCGGGACACCCTGTGCATAGGAAGTACGCAGAATGTGCTAGACTAAACTTTTATGCGTTCATATAAGCGAGTTATTTTATTATACGTCGAGTGGTAGTTGTGCTCGGGTGCAAGAAGAGTTTGAAAAGTGAAGTGTCCAGAGAGAGGAGAGAGAGAGAGAGAAAGAAAGGGAGGGAGAGAGAGAGAAGTGAAGAGATGGCGTAGGAAAGAATCTCATCTGGCCTCCTCGATATCTCGACTCTCCGGGTGAAACGAGAGGGTTAAAGGAAGTAAATTTAATTAAAGTCCGTCTGGAGGAAAACTTTTTAGTCGACCTATGCTCTCGTGGCCACGCCGTCTACTGGCTCTCGATCTCTCCTGCGGATTCCATCTACTTCCCTTTTTTCTTCTCGGCTCTCTAGCTTTTGCGTATATCTCGACCGATTTCTCGCCCCTCTGAACGAGCATTGGCTTTCTAACATAAAAAAAAAAAAATGAAAAAATAAAAATATAATTCTTCACTATGCCCTGGCGGGATCGTCTTACACGATGTTGCAGTCAAAAAGTGTGCACTATCGTATTGCGTATCGACTGCACCAGCTATTATCGTATCGAGAAACGTCTCGTCCTGGTTGGATCCGGGATCTGCATTATTCTGTATATGGGACATTTCACGATAGAGGAGATCCGTTTATCTGATTAGTGGCAATTTGTTCGTCCATTTAAATAATGGTTCCCATAGAAAGGTAAGTTCGACGGTATTTTTCGAAATCAATATATCAATATAGATATTAGTTTTACGTAAAATGAAATTTTAATTAAATTATATTAAAACTAAATTAAATAAAGATAAAATAAAATTATCCATAATTATAAAAAAAAGCTATAGATGAATTTTATCGACAATTCAACTACACAGGAAGTGCTGGTTTAAGCTTTTGAATTTTGAATCGAAGGCAAAAGATCGCAAGCAGCTAAAATTTTTCGTTAAAAAAGTAACAAGCTGTTGCAACCCAAACGAAAATTATCTTAAACTCTGTATTTCAATAATGATTATCCAGCTGTTGTTCGAATGCATGATAATAGTCATTAGATGTCACGCAATGCCAAAGTTCTCGTACAGTTGAAAATTTCAATTGACTACGCTATTTTCTAAAATGTTAAACTTTAAGGAGGTACGATCATTACTACTAATCCAAATTTCGGATTTGAAATTTTTATATGATTTTGACGAATACTCTATGCGCCTATTCCCAAAATTTGAGCTTGTGGACCGTTTAGTTTTTTCGCAATAAAATTGCAAAGCCGAGCACTTTGAGTTACCGAAGCACGTCGTCTTATGGAGACGGTCAACCGGAAGTGCGGTGATCGTGGTTTTTCTGCTCACGCATCCAACCAAACTCGTTCGAAAAGTGAAATTCGAGAGATTAGATAGATAGACATAATAGATATTGTAAAAAAATAAGAAAATCAATCTTCACCGTGTAGTTAAAGCATTACTTTACAAGAAAGTTTCAATTTCCGGTTGAAAATGGTCAAAACGACGAAAAAGCACCAACAGACTCAGCAACGTCGCGAGTAACAGCTGATGCGTTTGGCGAACATAACCCAGCTTTGTTTTGAAATTAATTTGAATAGAAGCCGCCACAAAATATGCAAACAACAATTTATGGAGTTTTATCATTTATCACGGATCAATAAAATGTATAATTATATTCTGCCTATCGTGGTAATTCCGCTGAGGTAATTCAAGCCCATTTTTAATAGGTTTCCGGCTGATTTTTTTTTTTGTCTTTTTAGTCCGTTTTTATGGTGGTTATGTTAATATTATTATTACGGAGATTACTACGGAGTCGTTGACAATTTAATTTCTCAATTTTTATTTTTTCACGTGCAATAAATTCATCATTTACCACAACATTTGCCACATCATAATCGATGATACGAATAATCAACCAAAGTAAACATAAATCAGAGAAGCTGTGGGTGAAATAAATTTAGACTCGTTTTTCGAAAATCGTTCAAGATAAATATTAGCAATGAGTCCTGAGCGTTCGGTGTGCAATTCGACAGGAATGGAATAAAGAATTCAGCAGTGAAGCATAATCGAATTTTCCTTTTTTTATGTGGTACGGAATATTTCATACGCACGCAAACAATGAACGGAGGACGAATAAAACTGCAGCGAATAAAATAGTAGCTTCAGGAGTTACTATAAGGCGTAAGAATGAAGGGAAGCTTGGGCAGGAGAAGTGTGTAAGATAAAATTCTCGAGACGCTCGACGAACTCGTTAAAAGTTTTATTAAAAACTGAAGAATAACATAGGAATGCTGGGGCGGGAGAGAGCAAGGGAGGGAGGCATAGAGAGAGATTGCGGAATAGTCAGGAAAAAAGGAAAAATCGCGTGACCACGAGAAAGAACGGGAGAGGGGGAGAGGGGGCGAGAATTTGGATATTCAACCCTATTGACTTGTTATAATCCATTTTCCATTCGATATTTCACCGTAAAAGCTCCTTGGAAGTGGGTCGGCACTACGCGTATTTTTATTCATTTCCATCCTACTTCGTTTTTCATTCTTCTACGCCCTTATTCAACAAATCCTCCGGTGTTTCAACTTCTCCCTTGGTCCTTAAGGGAGACTTTGTCCTTGGAGTGCCATATTTCAGGTGTTTACATTTTATTTTTTTTAAAGGAAACGAGTAAAGCTTTTTGAGTGCGGTTTTTTCTTGCTTTTATTCATGATATACAGAACGTTAAAAAATGTTTTTTTTGAAAAAAAAAACCAAAATGGCGGCCGTTGCAGCTGCGCGAAAACAGGTCCTCAAATCGCGGGATGTAAACGGCTGACATCACTGCCCCCTCTTTGTTGATCTGAAACACAAATTCAAAGCATATTATCAATCTGTGACCCTTTGGTCATGGAATGACGGATGGGTTTTTCGTTTAGTACAAATTTCGGAAAATGGCGGCAATTAAAAAAAAATCGAATTTTCGCGTTTTTTTCGCATAAAGAAATAAATAATAAATGCAAAAATGTATCTATCGGAAAAATGATTCGTCATTCCGTGAAGACATATTTTCTGAGTAGGCTCTCCAAATTTCAGGTTGATATGTTAATTACAGCGGTCAGGAGAATGTCAGCCATTTTTAAAAACGTGTTTTCGAGAAAAACGCGTTTAAAGTTTTGTAATGTGTTTACACAAATGTGTTTATAATTACCGCTAATCGGCAATGCCTGGTCCATAGAGGCATCACTCCTCTTCTTCTAGCTGCTCATGTTGAGCCGCTAACATCTCCCGCTGCTCAATCAAGGACAAAGTCTCCGTTAATCTTCTTCAAAAACGTTCGCTACAATGTGAAAGTCAGATTTACAAAAAAAAAACACTCCTACTTTTTCCCTCCCGCCAGCTCATTTTTTGCTACTTTTTAACACTTTTATCTCGCTCACTCCGTTCTTGCCACTTGCCGACGTTTTTATTTCCGCCAATTTCGTTTTTCGCTACTCACTTTACGAGCGAATTTTCGCGCTCGAGAGTCAAATTATTTAGATACGGAACGTGGAGTCGTTTCGGTGAAGAAAAATAAGCGCGCGAAATATCGTAGGATGAAAATGGCGGTCTCCAACGTTGAGGCCTTAGGCCACAGTTACGGGTATACAATCATGTGCGAATAAAAAAAAAAAATCGTGTGAAAAAGTGACTCACTCGGAAGATTAATTACACATCTATTTAGTATGAATATCAAGCTGTTAGAAAAATTTTTTTCCATGTTCAAAATGGCCTACTACTGATATTTTCTTTTTTTATGCGCTCCGTGGCGTGACGTTTAGCATCCACAATTTTTTACGCAGAGCAAAAAACAAAAATTCTCGTCAATCTACATTAAAATACCTAGGGAAGTACGTACGGAATTAAAAAAATATTGTTTTATTCAAAAGTTGTGGGTGTTTGAACTTAAGAAATGAATTTTTAGTGAAAAATTTCGTTATAACTGCTCATAAAATGGAAAGTTTTCGATCGATCAGAAAGTCCGTACGTACTTCTCTGCGAAATGCTATTAGGAACATAACTTTTAAATTTGAAGTAAATCGAGTGAAAATTGTTGAATTATTTGTCACGCCAATTGGAAAGAAGCTGTTTCGAGACGTTTCGAGTAGTCGGCCATTTGTCCATCGAAAAAAAAAAAATCTAACAGCTTGATATTCATACAAAATAGATGTGTAATTAATTTTATGAGTGAATCACTTTTTCATACGAAAAAAAATTGTTAAATTCGCACATGATTTCATACCCGTTACTGTGGCCTAAGGCCTTAAAGTTTGAGCAGAGCAGATGAACGTGCTCGGGTAGTAAATGTCACACAAAAATACAGTTAGGCTCCTCCGATCTTCGTAAAATGTTAGTATGATACTTTTGGATATATATATACCTTCGAAAAATGTTATAAAAAAATTGATTTTTTTTAATTGTAAAAAGAGAAGACGCCTTAACCTAGAAATTTGAGTGTTCACTTTATTAAACGTGTTGAGCGTGCACTAGAAATTGGTCTTAATGTCAGAAAAAGGTGAAGGGGAAAGCGCTGAAAGCTGTTGTTATTATGGTGAGCGTTTGTTTGAGCGCGTTCTCGGGCGCACGTGTCGCGTCGTGCTGATGAGAGAAGTTTAGTCTTGACCGACGTTTTTCTTCTCAACATTGTTTTCTCATTGGTTATTAACAATTATATTGCAATTTTTCCTAGACAAATCGAAAAAAAAAAATTCTCCCATTTTTTTCATGATTGAAATACTATAAGAAAAAAGCTCGGTCAAGTCTTAGCCAATGTTATCTATTTTGAGAAACATTTTTTTGCTTTTTTTTATAACAACCGGGTGGCTAAAATCAAGTACACGGTTGAGTCCCGGTGCTCCCGGAGATCGGCTATAGCAGCTTTCAAATTAATTATTTGTACAAATAAAAAATGTTAAAATGCAGTTAAAAGTTACCATGCTATGTGTACAAATTTTTACGTTAATAGATTTAAAGGTCTTCTCAAGAAAAATTCTTGAAAAATCGATCTTTTTGGGCCTTCTGACTGTATATAACCCCTTAACCCAACGCACACTGTTCCACTAAAATAGGTATAACTTCGTCAGTTTTTAGAGTTTCAGGGTCCGGTTGGTCTTAAAATATTCTTGAAAGTTCACACTATAACAACATGCAAAAAAAAACGGTTTTTTGAAGTTTCCAGAAAAGGATACCCCCTCAATAAGAGATTGTCGCAAAATTAACGAGGCTCCGCAATTGATCCGATTAATTGATAGAGTTTGTAAAGTTCGGGATGTACGAGATTTTTTTCGTTCCGTTTGGTGCCACCAACGAGCGATATGCGACGTCTTTCAAACGGTTCGATAATGTAAAATAACAATAAAGTCGGTAAATGCTGAATGATCGAACCGTATTGGCTGAAATAAAAGAAGAAAGAAAAAGTGGAATACGAGAAGTTTCACGTAGGATACGTCAAGAAGACCAACGCTCGAGACAGCCTGAATATTTGATACAGCAGTTCGATGCTGTTTCACGAACGTGACCTTTTCCATTCCCGCTGGTGTGTGTTGTTCACGTCCAGGAGAAATCCGATAATACGTCCCCGCTCTCGGTTGCCTTCAGCGTTTCCAATTTAATCGAATAAACCAATCAGCCTGCCGGACGCCAGAAAAGTATCCAAGTACTTCGTACTCGTATGTGCTCATCCCTCGCTGCACCACTAAACTTTTCTGCTTTCTTCGCAACGCCATTATGTACGTACGTACGTACCAGCCCTTCCGTGCCAAAATCCATCTATCTCGATCTACTCTTTATATTTCTTCTCTTAGTTCACTCCGTCGTGCAAGCCTTGGGCAGACAAAAAAAAGGACAAAAGATTCAAGTCGTCTTTATCGGGTCACAGCTCTGGGAATGGGTACGAAAATTGATAATTTTCGGAAAGAATGGAGCAATTTTTTAACTTAATACCGTCCCAAAATTCCGCAAAGGCATAAAAAGGAACACTTATATATATATATATATATATATATATATATATATATTAGGGTGGTTAAAAAAAATCGCGTTACTCAACGGAAAATATTACTACGTTATGAAAAAGCAATTCGTACAAACTTTGAGAGGCCTAAACATTTTTTTAGATAGTGCTTAAACGACTTTGAATTTTTTAAAATAATTTTTCGTCAATTTTTTTTCTTCATTTGTTTTCTTACTTCAAAACAACATATTACTCCAACAAAACACGCTTACTTGTTAGACGTTCAGTAATGTAAACACCGCGTTCTTGTTCATCAAGTGGTTGATACAATTTTCACAACCGAATTACATATATTGATTCTTAATCTGCAAATACAAATTGTTTATGTTACAAGAAATATTTGAATATAATTGTGTATTGTTACAGAAAAAATTGCATCAAGACTTACATTGGATCACGCACTAACATTTTCTGCATCGAGATGAAAAAAAATTAATACCCCGATAATCATGAAAAAAACATGAAAAAGGCGTGTGAGCACTAACTAAAAAATTGTTTAGAACCCTCAAATTTTGCAAAACTTTCTTTTTCTTAACATACTTCAATTTTCCGTTGAGAAGAAAAAATCGATTTTTTCAACCACCCTAATATGTATATATACTTTTGTGAAGCTATTCCTTTAATTCATGTTGCACAAGTTGGTGGCCTCCGAGGAAGTGGAAACAGCGAAGTAACAAGTGTTAACAAATTTGATGACAACTTTCATTTAATTTATACCAGATTCGATAAGCTAATAAGTATTATTTTATTTACTTCATATGATTTAAGTACAAATATTTATAAGACTGAGATTCGATTTCATTAACAATTCATTGAATTTCTTCTGATCGATTTTATCTCAATTACATTAATACCTTATCTTGATTACAATTAAAATTACATTTGGCAACCCGCGAATACATGAATTGAATTACTGAAAGATTTCGTTTATTCACTCGGCTGATAAACGCATGTTGCACGTATCCCGTTGATGAAAAATACAAGACAGGAGAGGCGGAAACATCAATAATGCCTGGAATTGGCAGCTTAATTAATATCTCTTCTGACCGGGGCCACTTGCCGAACTGCTCGTCAGATCGGGGCTCGCAAATTCTGTTTGAGAATTGAATATCGAGGGGAAACGAGATTTGCATGGCTTAACGTTTATCCCTCTCGGGTTATCTCCAATGCCTAAAGTCTATAAGATACACAGTATGTACGACCGTGTGATGATAAATCAAATTTTGAGAAATTGACAAATCAAATTTTATTTTTGACGTTTTCTGACATGAAAATTCAGTATATTAATTATTCAAAACTTCGATATCCTAAACGGGTCCAATTGTTGCACGGCTGCTCGTATACACAAAACGGTCCCGCCATTATTTAATTTCGAATCTGCATTCTTTTAAGGCTGTGGCTAACCGTCCGGTTATCGGACGAATAAGCGTATGTTATCCGTCCGCATAGCAGCTCAGTTCAGGCGGTTCAACCCGGAATCGCGGAATCAACCCAACCCAATCAACCCAAAAAACAAACTCAAAATAACAAACGAAAACAAACCCAAACAAATGTACGCAAACAAATCAACCCAAAAACAAACTTAAAATAACAAACGCAAATAAACCCAAATGCAAACAAACCCAAACATACAAACGCAAACGAACCCAAGCAACACAGACCCAAATAAACCAAACGCAAACAAACCCAAAAACCCAAACCCAAACAAAACCAACCAACCGAAACCGAACAGAACCAACCAACCCAAACAAAACAAACCCAAACCCAAACAAAACAAACCCAAACCCAAATAACGAACCCAAACAACTAACCCAAACCCAAAAAAACCAACCCAAACCAAACAAACGCAAACAAAATTATAAAGATTTTATTCGGATGACTACGTGTAAGTTATTCTTCCGTATAGTTTGTTTAAGAATTTAACACATTCTATCTGGGCAATTGTATATATGTTATTCGTCCGGATACTAGCTTACACGAATCACAATAATATGTACGCCTACAGGAAATGCGGCGTGAACTGAGCCGATAACCGAATGGGGAGACACTCCGTTTTATTGATCGTTCTAATTGTACAAGGGAGGAAACAATTATCTGTAGTTTGCGAATATCGTTTTATAAATACACTTGGATACGTTTTTAGAGTATTTCCTTCGGAATAAACTATAGAGTTTTATAGAAATACGATCGTAATAGACCCAGACTCGTCGTCTCTCGATATAATTGTCACTGTTTCCGTATACTCGTATGACCACACTTCCAGTAAATTTTTTCGCACTATTGAAGAAGATTTACATTCAAATTCGACGTTTTTTCTGTATATTCGCACCCTTAATTGAACTTTAAGCATTTTATGTTATGATTTGGGAAAAAACTATGTTTCTAATACGAACATGGACTGAAGAAATATATATAGAAAAAAATCGACTGCTTGTGGATACAGTTCATTTTTTCACCCTGACTTTTATACATGTGTAGAAACGCGATGGTCGAGAAAAAAAAATTAAGTTGATGTGTCTTTGCAGGAAGTTGTTCGTAGTGATACATCTACTAAACGAGAATTTATAGTCATTCTCATACTCTATAGAAACGTATAAGTCGTATATAAAAAGATTACTCCTAACTCGATGGTAACCTTATAAATTGTACGAAAGAGGGGGTATTCTTTTCTCAGACTTCCATCAGGATTACATTGTTTGCGGGGGACAAAAAAAACATCGCAGATTATCATCTCCAGTCGAGCGTGAAGGGAGGATGAATGGGTCCGAAGAGCTCTCAGGAAGATAGACAGCGAGTCGATGAGCCGAGAAAATGATGAAAAGGAAGATAATAAGCCTATTGTTAAACGATCGATGGTGCTTTTCTCGTTTTATTCTCTTAGATAGAGAATTATTTTAAGGGGTGAGAAATCGTGGTTGAAAGAAAATTGCTGCAAGTTAATAATGCTCCATTATTTAGTGGGTGCTTGGCAAGGGAGAGGAAGCATACGCTAACAATAGGTTTGTAAGATAAAGAAGTTTCTACTACTTAGGGGATGAATCAAGGGTGGGAAAAACTAAGAATACCGTTTATGAAGAAATCATCGGTGCAGTATTTAGGGATTATTTCAGGTAGTTCTACGAAAAGAAAGTCATTTTTAAAAACATGACTGGTATTTAAGGAGGTTGAAACAAGAGCCACAATCCAAGATATAATTTTTTTTAAATATATGTTATGAATCTTCGAAAATTTTTTGATTAGCTCAATTAACCAATACTCTTATTTGTTAATTTAATGTTTTTTTGCTTTATTTAATTAATTATTATTTATTTAATAATTACTTTTTTCCCCTCATTTAATTAATTTAATTAAACAACACTTTTATTTTTTAATGAAGATAATATGAACAATATAAAGTATTAATATTTATAACGCAAATATTTTTCTATGATAAAAGTTTTTAACTTAGGAACATGATATTTTTTTTTTTTTAACGAAATATTGAACAATACTGATCTGCGGTGTTCCTATATGACTTATTATAGGGGACACAATTTTTTACGGAGATTTATTCTGTCTTTACTGAACGTTTTTATCAAAACTGAATAGTAAAAGCAATCCAAACTTTTTACACTCTTTCCCTAACTAGTTTGCTATCTAAACATTTTTTTTTCAATATTCATAAACAAAATAGAATGGTACGACGAATTATGTGATTTGACTTTCGGCCACTGCAGACCGTGCAGTGTTAAAAGTTGCAATTTTAAAACCCATTAATCTCCCAATCTAAATATTCGACCGTTCTGAAATTTCACTCAAACATGCATAATGATATGAACAATGTCTGGTTGAAATTCGAAAAAAATCGTTCTACCCTAAAGGGTGTGAAATTTGAAGAATTCATAAAACAACTACTACTGAAAGGATATACGTTCAGGAGACGAGAAGTGGCAAAAAAAAAGTTTGAGCCAGAGGTAAAGAGGAGTAAGTAAGTTCGCAAAATAAGGGAAAGTCCAGTATTTCTTCTAAAGATATGAACGATGAGACGTTACAATAGAGAACAAGCTGAGGACTTGGAACGAGAGGTGTTCGAAGTGGAACAAGGCACAGCTGAGAACTTAAGGGGGTCTTGGTGAAGAGAAACGCCCCAAGGAGATCGTGAGGTTCGCCAACTTATGCTCAAACTATGGTAAAACTTGGTGCTTCTTGTTCCATCCCTTGCCGGAGAAAGTGTAGTACGTAAAACCAGCAAGGGGTGGATTCTCACAGGACTTACCTCGAAACTCATTTTCTCTCTTTCGGGACTTTCAAACTTGGCACTGCCCATTGAAAAACTGGACCAGATACTCCAGACCCAACAATCTGTCCTCGAAAACCTTGGAAAATTCCCTCCGAACGACGGAACGGCCACGAACCAGCGACAAATTTATGTTGGGCTAGAATTCAAAGATTCGACAGACTTTTCGGTCCCGCACACTTTATTTGTTTTCACTTTTTCACCCTTTCCAGTAAAGAGAAAAAACCGCATCAATGTGTCCAGTGGGCAGTCATTATTCGATCGGTATACATAGCTACATTCACTTTTTTAATTAAAAGTTCACATTTTGGGCACACTTCTTTTGAGACAGATAAGGCAGTTTTCAACATTCAACTTGACTGTATAATTGTTTTGAAAAAATGCGGAAAAAATTACGGTCACAAAATTATTTATTTATATCACATGGCAAAAAGTTTTAAATTATCAAATTCCAATTTGTAGCTTCTGCAATTCGCGTTGAAATGGGATAAGGAAAAATGACCGAATGCAGAAAGAACGCTGCCTGGTCCCGTGGCATAATAATTAGACGTAACGAATGGTGTTAAGGGGGGGAGATACCTTTGGACGAGGATAAAATGGCGAATTTTTATGATTTTCTTTTTTAACGCGTTACCCCCACTTGTAGCGCAAAAAAAGGCCTTTTTCATGAATTTTTTTAAAGAAAACTACAAAACTTTTTTAATCGATCAATATACCATCTTAAAGAACACATCTTGAAGAACTTTCAGTAATTTTTTTATTGAAAAATATTACATTCTTTAGTGGCAAATGGCCGTCAATGAAATAATGTTTTTATATACACGGTTTGCGGTGACCAACATTGCGGCGAAGTGGATCATCTGAAAAAAAAATGCGGATCGATTTAGTCAAATATAAGTATAAACTAGTATTTAATCTAAGGATTTTAAAAAATATTCATTTTTCACAAAATGGCGGACAGTCAAAGTTAATGGTTCGATTTTAACGAAAAAAAACGGCCGTTTTTTGGCTATAAAACGACCATTTTTTTTCGAAAAAAAATCGAATGATTAAACACTACATTTTTATGTATTAAATAAGCCTGCAAAATTTCAAGAAGATCGGTTCATTAGTGTTCGAGTAATCTTGGTCTCCGACTTCAGAAATGCCATTTTGAGAAAAACGCGTTTAAAGTTTCAATTTCAGTTCTTCAAGTCACGGATTCTTCACTTTCAACGCTCATATCTCAGTCAATTTTGTTCGGATCGACTTGAAATTTTCAGGACATATTCTCAGATACTTATACTTCAAAAAAATGCAATAAAAAAAAACGATTTTTTCAAAATCGCAAGTGGGGGTAACCCCTTAAAGGAAAGATTTCCTCACCATCTTTGAGACTTAGGTTATGTTTTATTTTATAGTACATAATAAAATATAACGAATTATAATAGAAAATCATTGAGATCGAACTCTCAGTGGAATTTTTGCTTGATTGTGGAATTATTAAAGATTTTTTTAATTCAGTAGACGGTGATGCCTTGAACAAACATGCATGCAGTGCATCATTGAAACAACGTGAAATAAAACGAGTTGCAATGAGCGGTTCGTGCTTACACGCTCGTGGAAACGAGCGCAGTGTGGAAACTACACGCTTGGAGCGTGTTGAAACTACACGAATAAAATGTGTTGAATCAACACAAATAAAATGTGTCGATTTGAACAACACACGATAAAACGTGTTGAAATAAGCGACAGAATTCTATGCCTGAAACATATTGAAAAAAACACATTGATTTTTAGTCAGGGCGTGCGGTCTCCAACAATTTTGCATGATCGAATTTTCAGAATAGCATGGGAAATTGGAATACCCAATAATACGATAAATCAATAGACACCCACTTGATTTCCGGCGGGGTGGTTTTGTTTCAAACCGCCTCGTAAATATTTTTTTACGCTGTGAAAAAAATTGCACATGTATTTTACTGTTATGGGTATCATGACCTGAAAAAATGTCGACCTTTTCTGACTTGCTGCATTCGCTTTGGTAGGTTTGCCCGTTCATCTTCGTAAGCAACGTAGTTTCGAGCCTCAATTTTTTTTCTGCGTAACGGTTGGCGCATAAGAAACGCATTTTTTTTAAACAGAAAGGTTCATATATTGAGAGCTTTTAAAAAACATCACCAAATATACAGAAAAACAACAAAAATGATGAAATTTCGTTCGCGATGGTTTGGCGATGAACACTCTCCAGCTTAAAAGGTCCATCCGAAATCTAATATCCAAACGCGTTATTCAAGTTAACTATAAACACGAGTCTTTGACGATCGTCGATTTTTGAAATAATCTTTTTTAACACCGTGGCGATGAATTGAAACTCGAGCAAAGAAAATCTATGAAAAAGGGCGTTACCTTTACGTAACTATCAACGTCAACGACCTTTAAATGTTTCTCATCTTGTCTACGGTAAATTTGAAAACAATCCGTCAAGCGGTTCTCGTGATATCATAACCGACTTTGCAAGCAGAGTTTCGAAAAAAACGCGATTAAAGTTTGAAGTATGGTTTTGCTACCGTTCGTCCGGCCGAACGATAGAAGCTGTAGCTCATTCAATTTTAGGAATATTTGAATGAAATTTTTAGGGAATATAGCTAAAGGGCGATTCTGTTGAAAACATTTTTTTTTCTTGGAAAATGTAATTCTTTTGACCCACCTAGGTAGGTGTAGCCCGTTAAAAGTAAACGTCAGTTAGATTGGAACAATTGTGGAAAAACAAACTATGGGGACAAAATACGAAATTATTTTTATTAACATTGTTGCAGGGAATTGTACGAAAGGCATGGAAGGTAAGTGAATCCACGATTATCTCGGAATGTGCATGGTATACGAGATTTTGCGAGAGAAAATTTACAGCTGTATACACACACACACAAATATATATATACATATTTAATAACATCAACTTAAATATTATATATATATATATATATATATATATATATATATATATATATATATATATGCACACCTATGTACAAGCCTATACACGTGTATACCTATATACGTGTATGTGTGTGTGTGTGTGTGTGTGTGTGTACAGAGTCTCGAATAAATTCTTACCGGCCTTTAATCGCACCCGCGCGAGCACAATTGCAAAACGCGGAGGCTGTAACCTCGTTCGTTGTCAACGTAGAAACAAAACGAACTGCGACTGTGCTCATAATGAAAATTAGCTAGCTCGGCTAATGTCCCGTCGTGTTATAATCCCGCCGTATATATATATATATATATATATATATATATATATGTGTGTGTGTGTATGCGCATAAAACCAGGCGTGAGAGTACGTGAGAGACAGAGGAACGGAGAGTAAGAGTATACGAATATGATGAGAAGTGCAACGGGTGCTCGAGTTGCGAGCACATGCACAATCCCTGGAGTCTACCGTCGATGTATTTGCGAGAAGGTGGGGCAATATGGACTGCCCGATAAAACGCACGTTTCGCATCCATTGCGCTAACATTTCGGCACTCATTGTAGGTTAACCGAGCATTAACAATTGTGCCTCCCTAGCTTGGGGAATTTCGAAAAGCTCGTACTAGACAGATTATTGCGAGGAATACAAAGACGTCATCGCAAAACGGGAAGACTTTCGCAAATGATTAATTCACAGTGTATCATCGTTTCTATTTCTCTTGAATAATCTGCATAAAAATATTAACTTTAATATTAAAATGTGTATTACATAATTCAACTTATATATTCAAAATATTTACTCGAATAAACTCAAATATTAAATAATAAGATTAAAAATATCAAATATTAAATAATAAGTAATATATTATAATAAGTAATAAATAATATTAAATAATAAAAAATATCAAATATTAAATAATAATAAAAATAACAAAAAATATCAAATATTAAATAATAGGATTAAAAATAAAATAAAGAAAAATAATGTATTCTCTCAGGAAAGTGCCAAAGAAAAGCGCCAGAGCGGTTAATATCTCGTTGTTCGTTAACGCTTCCCATCACAAAGCAAATAACAGTAATTTTTATTTCGACATATTACTCAAGTTGTGGCGTATTTTGACTTTCGGTGGTTCGTTTTACCCCGCCGTACTTTATTTTTCCTCGTAGCGGTTAATATCGCGTCGGAGTGGTTCATTTTACCCCACCAAGGTATATTCCGCCTCGGTTGTCCATATTGCCCCGAAAATGCACTACACCTATTAAGCACGAATGCTTATCCCCTCAGCCCCCCCCCCCGCTCCCCGCGCCGTATAAAGCCCACTGATATTGCGCGAACTGTAGAACGGTTACGCACATAACGGTACGAGCCTGATCCCGACTAAATGGGAGAGGTTGTACGCGGAACATCATTCATTCGCCTACGAGTCCAACTCTGTCAGACTAATCGCACTCGTAGACGGCTCGACCCTCCCGACGCATCATCGCGAGCGTGCTTATCCTACCCGACTGAAAAAGAATGTACAATCGACTGGAAATGGATGGTACAAGGTTGGACAACCCGCATATCGCGATTTATGAGAGGGTACACGAGAGAAAAAGCCCGCGGAGGGACAGGAGGAGTGCGAAACAGTCGGCGGATGAATTAGCGTAATAATGTGATATTTACGGCTCAGCAGTATTTCCGGTGTCAAGCGACTGAAATGTGTGCGAAATTTAACAGTGCGTTACAATTACGGAAAATATGATGGAATTTTTCGTCATGGACGGTGAGAAATTAAGTACGCGTAATTAGTGCATACACGAGGTCTGGAGGCGTTGCTGCGATGGCGTTATTTGCCCTTCCACATTTGCCATTCAAATCGCGTCCATCCTGGACGAAGTGCGAAATTGACGGACTGCGAGGTGGTGTGGGTGGAACAGTACCCCGTTTTGCGATTCCACCATTAACACGCTTTTTCTGCGGATCCAAAGCTTGAGGAAATATGGGAGAGTTTCAATTCCACATAAGGTTGGTTGCGCTGAGAGAAAAGTTCATGGCATTTACGACAAACGGCCATGGTAAAAGAGGGGATAGTAAAATTTTGTCATAATTAATTGTTACTGCAATCGTATGGTTAAGAAGCGAAAAGTATACCCAAACATGCGATTTGGATTGCGCGTTTGCCTATCTATTATGCCTGAAATAATTTTCACTATTGCAAAGTGCTTGAAAATATAGATATGGGTAATTCAGTGTTATAACGAAATCGGCGTACAAATACTAATGTTGTATACTGTACGTTTAGTTTTGTTCAGTCAAAATTCTAGTATTCTTTGCAAGTTTGTACAATTCGTATGGTTAACATCAACGTTTTTCGAGTATCATTTATTTTGTTAGAAGATTTTATGAAAAGTGACTATGCGAAAAAAAATTATAGCAGAGTTCACGTATAGCAAAGACGTGAATCGTTTGCAGTTCGAGCAACCGCAGCTTACAAGGAATATCACTTTGGTGTCCTCCTCCGGTTTTGTTGAAACCTTTTTATGTGGAAGATTATGAAAAACTAAGAGACACGTATTTTGTTTTATCGGCGGATAAACGGTTTTAAGGAGTGAAACGCACGCTCGAAAATAGGGCTGTTTTTCGTTTTTCGTAGATAACGTTATCGTTCTCATCTCCAATTCATAATACAAAATAAAATATTGTTGCGGTTTGAATTTTTTTTATATCTCGCACCGTTAAAACGACATTGACGAAAAACGAAAAATATCCCCATTTTTAAGGGTGCGTTTCACCCCTTAAAACCGTTTTTCTGGCGATAAAAAAGACACGTGACTCTTAGTTTTTAATACTCTTCCACATAAAAAAGTTTCAACAAAATCGGAGGAGGACACCAAAGTGATGTTCCTTGTTAGTAGTTTCAACTACGCATGTCTCATAAACTGTGATGTAGTATGTTTGTTGCATTGCAAAAAAAGGATATCAGTTGAATACTTCTCGTAGTTCTCCTTCTGTTCTTGTAGGACACACACTACTATATGCATTTGGCAGGTCGTATAATATAATATTGCATAAATCACTATTATATGGTACAAAACTATTGCGAAGTGCCAAAAATCCATCTAAACAGTGATTATTGTGAAAAAAGTGATTATTATGACAACAGTGATTATTATGAAAACAGTGATTATTATGAAAGCAGTGATTATTATGAAAACAGTGATTATTATGTAAACAGTGATTATTATGAAAATGGTGATTATTATGAAAGCAGTGATTATTATGATAACAGTGATTATTATGAAAACAGTGATTATTATGAAAACAGTGATTATTATGAAAACAGTGATTATTATGTAAACAGTGATTATTATGAAAACGGTGATTATTATGAAAGCAGTGATTATTATGATAACAGTGATTATTATGAAAACAGTGATTATTATGAAAACAGTGATTATTATGAAAACAGTGATTATTATGAAAACAGTGATTATTATGAAAACAGTGATTATTATGAAAACAGTGATTAGTATGAAAACAGTGATTATTATGAAAACAGTGATTATTATGAAAACAGTGATTATGATGAAAACAGTGATTATTATGAAAACAGTGATTATTATGAAAACAGTGTTTAATATGATATATTATGAATGAAATATATGTGCAAAATTTCACCCAAATCGCAGGTAACGGCTATTCGGAAGCACAGCCGGAATGACTTTTGTCTCTCATGCCATATCTGTGCTCAAGATGCTAAAAGTACTCGGTGGCGTAGTGGCAGCGTGCGTAGGATAGGCAGAAGGTAGGCAGTTAGGTTCTAGGTTCGATTCCGATTAGGCGAAATATTTTCTTCGAAATAAATCATTACAGGTCAGGGAACAGCGAACTATAATAAAAAAAAAATCATTGAGGTAGAACTCTCAGTTGCGTGTTTTATTATATTTTGGATTTATGAAATATTCTATCCATTTGGTAGACGGGCATTGATGCCTTGTACCAACACTTGAATAACACACCAAATATGCATGTAGCAGGTCGTATCTTATAATATGGTACAAATCACTATAAACATCGTCGCAAATCACAGGCAACATTTTAAATCAATGTATATGTATATTTCAGTTCACTATTAGAATCTTGGGGAAGTAATTTTTTTTATAGTATCAGGAACTATCCATTTTATGAAAACCTACTATATTGTATAGCATTGAAGAATTAACGTATGTTTGTACGATTGGTGATTGCGGTTGACTTATGTGCATTATTCACGCAACTGCTAAAATATCAATAATAAGTACTATACTTGTGGCAGTAACTATGGCCATAAAATATTGTTGTCCCCTCAGGAAAGTATAAAATATAGTGCAAATATGGTTGCGAACACCATACATTTCTCTCAGTGTGAGATTTGAAATCCTTGAAGCGTCACATCTGAGTGGTGAACCCAATCATCACAAGAATGATGTGAAAAAAATATACTTTTATTATATTCTAAAATTTAAATATTACAATTTGATAAAATATTATAATATTTACAATAATAACATTTTATAATATAAAATATATTATGTTATAAAATGTAAAAAATTATATTATTGTCTGCTATTTTTCAGTTCTTACGTTGTTGAGGCATGCAGGATTGAACGCGTTTTTCTCGAAACCACTCAAAGTAATCCAGTGTATTTTACACTGTAATATTTCTGCAACCTTTCAGTTGCAATGCTGCATTATTTCAGTGGCAATTTTTTTCACTTTTGTTTCGTTGTTTCATATTTTTTATTCACCGAACTCAAGGTGATATGTTTTATCTTGTTTTTTTTTCATTCCATGAACGATTATTCCGCGCGGCTGCTGGCGACTGAAGATTGTGATACCTTGAGCAGCGTTTGCGTCGCATTTATGAATTGCGCAATAATTAGTGAACTTTTAGGTATTCCCGAGGATCTTCGAGCTTCAGTTGCAGAGTGCGTCGCGCGACAAGCGCGGATTCTGGTAATTGCGGAGAGAGAAATTTTCACTGCAAGACAAAAGTTTTCGTAGTGTTGGAACGGCTGGCAAAGGAGGAGAAATGTATATTGGCTCGGTACGTGTTCGGACTCTACAGTTGGTTTGATATAGCACAATGGAGCGAGACAATATACGGGAGATCTATGAGGTTGAAAGATGTGTGCATGTACAGGGTGTCCGGAGTGCGAGTCTTCGAAGTCGGATAACTTCAACTGGAGGCCTGAGTTAAGGGGTTTGGCTACTGGGTAGACCCAAAAATCAGGGTTAATTAAAACAATTCATTTTGACGGAATCACCTAGATGATTGAAATATCGTTTTGGACGTTTATTTGTATGTAAATTGACAAAGTTGTGTATGAAATTGCATTGAAAAACAATAATTGAAGGTGAAGGACCTTAAACGCGACGGGCTGAACGGTGTACTTCATTTTGGCCACCCGGTTGCTCGGAAACAAGAAAACGAGTTATTATCCCAAAATAGATAATCTCGGCTAAGACTTGACCGAGCTTTTTTCTTGTCGTCGTGTTTCAATCATCAGAAACAAAATTGTGATTTTCTTTTTACAATTTTTAGAGGAAGAATAATATGATTGATCATTAAGAACTAATTTTAAAAAATGGTAAAGAGAAAAACCTTGGTCGAAACTAAACTACTGTTACACTGAGTAAGTGTATCAAATTTCAAGTCAATCACTACATCAGACGTCAGGAAATCGTGTACACCGTTTTGCAAAGCATAGTTCCGAGGAAGACGTGTTCGAAGTTTTACCAGCAGTTCTATCGTTGTAATTATACGTTTACCTTCGATCTGCACCATATGTTGGAACTCCCTCTTCAATTTGAGTTACCTCAAGCGAGGAACGAGGGTTCGTCTTTTTCACAGTAGACTAACCCCTTAACAAAGATTACAAGGGAGTTGTTTCCAATTTATTTCGCGTAAACTCTTAGATTAAACAATATGAGTATAAAACAAAACAATAGAACATCACGATTTTTCATAGTGCTCTACAGTTAAAAAAATACTTTTCTGCACACAAAGTTACAGACACAAACTTTTGAGCAGTAATAATTGTTTTCATTTATGCAAAGACCTAGATATAAAAAAATACCATTAAAGCAAAATTCTTAGTTAACAATAATTTAACATTATGTACCAGAACGAAGAGACAAAGAACACGAACAAATTTGTTCGTGCGAGAATGGAAAAAAAATGCTAAAAATGTATAAATACGAGAAAAAAAGATTTGTTTCTAAAATTAAAGCTAATTAAAATTATTTTCCAAAGAAATGATTATTCATAATTCTCATTATGCTAGCTTGATATTGAACCGTTCAGAAGTTGGGAAATGGAGACAACTTTAAGGTGAAGAATTTTTACGTTCACTCGACTTTACAAGCTTTATTTTACCTGACTTGGGGCGAGATGAATTGACTTTCTGTAATGCAAAACGTAAAATCGATATTTCACCCACATCCCGACTACTCAGAGCTCTGAAATTTTGCAGACATGCATCTAAGCAGTGACAATGCATTATTCAGTAAACAAAAAATAAGCTGCCAAATGCTAACAGGAAAGAGACTTTGCAATAATGAAGCACCAGAAGAAATTAACAGAATGGGAATCATTGAATAGCGTTAAACTACATGGAACGTGCATGAGAAAATATGAATTGGCTTTGAGTGCTTTCGGATCGCACAATCGTCAAAAGGGTCCAATAGGTAAAATAGGTTAAAAGGTAAGGTTCAACAGGTGGTGAGCCAAGATTTATGATAGATGCCACCTATCTCAGTTCTTCAGGATTTTTCCTGATAATCAACCAATAATAACACCGGTTCGTTTGGAAGGATTAAGGGGTTATATACAGTCAGGAGGCCCAAAAAGATTTTTGTTGCGAAGACCTTTAAATCTATTACCGTGAAAATTTGTACACATATTATGGTAACTCTTAATTGTATTTTTACATTTATTATTGGTAAAAATAATTATTTTGAAAGCTACTATAGCTGATCTCCGAGAGCATCTCTAAAAAAAGGCGTCTTGCGGTGAGCACGATATCTTTCGACTGGATCATCTAAAATGAAAAAACCAAAAATATTTCGTTAATATAATGAATGATCTTGTAATGGATTGACGGAATAATATTATAATCTAATAATGTAATAATCAAAATAATATTTTTTTAATGAATGGCGGCTCTAAAAAAAATCGATCTTTGACAAAAATGTAGGCCTCAAATTGTTTATAAAATGGAAAAAATTTATATTTCGGAAAAAACCTTCGATTAATTACTAAAAAATATACTTGAAAAGATTGTGTTAAAATTAGACTGATCGGTTCAGCCATTTCCGAGAAACCTTGCTCACCGACTTTCAAAACGCAGTTTTGAGAAAAACGCGTTTAAAGTTTCAAAAGCACTGCCCATATGGTCTGACACGTAATTACAAATGTGCGTGTAACTTCGACAATATTTGCCGTATTGACAAGAAAGTTTCTGTGTGTGTGTACTTAAATATATGTACATTACGAAAATAAAATTTAAAAAAATCGATTTTTCGAAAATTTTAACTGTATACAACCCCTTAATTCCTCTTTGCAAAAATTTCAGAGCTGTAGTAAAATCAATTAAAGACTAAAAAGTAGAAAGTAATGTACATGTAAACATTTTTTTTAACCAAGCCCTTATTAAATGTACTAAAAAGTAGAAAATAATTATTTTTTGCCAAGTCGCCTATACGCGACTATAAACAAAAGCTTGGGTCGCTCAAAATTGAAACATATAATCTTTAATCTACATAAAGTTTTTATTCATAGTCACAAATTTTTATTAATTTTATTTATTATATATTATATACATTTTATTTATTATATATTATATATATATAATAAATAAAATTATATATATTTATTATATATTATATATATTTTATTTATTATTATTATTATAATTAATTTAGTCACAAAATTTTATTAATAGTCACAAAGTTTTTATTCATAGTCACTTGGTAAAAAAAATTATTTTCCACCTTTTAGTACGTTAATTAAAAGCTTGTTTAAAAAAATTTCTCTACGTATAAATTTATTCTTTGGATGAGACCGGACTTTACCGTCGACGTTGGATTCCTCGGAGACCGCACACCCTGTATATACGCGTCGGAAAAAGTGGGCGATATATACGGCCATTAATCTGGCGGAAAAGATCGGGTACATGCGCGTCGCGGAATGAATAGACGATAGTTAAACATCGTACGCGTATAGCGGCAACGACGAAGACTCAGCTACGTGAGGTGGTCAGGACGAGAAAATAAATTACGAAGTGTTTCTTAATGAAACTTTCTCGCAGGTGTACAGAAGGAGCAACGTGTCTGCACCCCAGGCTGTTGCATTATTCTCGTAGAATGCGATCATTTTTCAGACTCGTCTCATTCACATCGAAAGGACACGACGAGAAACGAGGCGAAGCTCCGATGACAGGTATCGAAGTCGATATACACGTATACAGCTTGTTTAGAGCTTCGAGCAGGCGACTCGACGATGGAGAAAGGGTGAGGAAGTTCGCCGACGAACTTCGCGCGAAACTACTGGACGCAACTACCCTAACTACGTAATCGATATTGCGAGAGTTCCAGATATGAAATTATATATCGTCGAAGCTCAAGGGAGATATATATAAGACATGTGCATATATCGAGAGCGTTAAAATAATACAGAAAAACAACAAAAGGAGGGCTGTTGGCGGATGATGAAATTTTTTTGCGACTTTTGGCGGTGGACACTCTCACACTTAAACGGCCTAACCAAAATTTGGAAACCAGACGGATTATTCAAGATAGGAACAGATACTAGTCGTTGACGATCGTTGATTGTAAAAATTAATTTTTTTTAACAACGTGGCGACATGTTGAAACTCGAACATGGGGAATCTACGAAAGAAGTCGTCTTTTTTACGTAACTATGAAAAAATAAAGATCGATTTGAGAAAAGTGGGATCGTCAGCGACCTTTGAGTATTTCACATCGTATCTTCTTCAAATTTGGAAACAATTCATCGAGTGGTTCCCGAGATATCATGTCCACCGATTTTGAATACAGTGTTGCGAGAGAAACGCGTTTGGAGTGTGGTGCTGCTACCCTTCGCCCGGCCGACTGTTAGAAGCTGTAGCTCATTAAACTTCAGGAATATTTCGATGCAATATTCAAGGAATATTCCTGAAAGGCGATACTATCGCATAAAAATATTTTTGGAAAATCCTATTGTTTTTGCCCACTTAGATATTAGCCCATTAACCCTCAATCCGTGAAGGTATTTGAGGTGATCACTTAATCCAGTGAACCTGGGTCGTTTTTGTTTTTGCACTACCAAACCAACAATTGTCAACGAAAAAAATTTGAAAAAAATCATGATCGATCTTCAGGCCGTACTTCTTAAGGAAAAATAAAGTTTTCTTTTACTCTTTTACTTTTAATATATTTTTTTTCCATTCAATATTAAGCAACCTGCGAAGAAAATGATTTTGGGTGGGACGAAACCGACCCAGGTTCCCGGATTGAGGGTTAATCCGCCCGGAAATCCACTACCAATTAGTAATGACTGAAGAATTATAGCTTAACTATTTCGGAAGATTCAGGCGTGAATATTATTACACAATAATATCGCAAAATAACGTGGCCAAAAATAACCACTTGATACAATCGAAATCATTCTTTCAAATATCTGACACATTTTCCTAGCACAATTTCTTTTGCATATTTCGCAATCTCCGCGCTATGTACGATCACAAATAATTTTTAATTCTCATTATGGTTTGGTATACGGTCATGGGATTTTCTATCAATTAATCAGCTCAACAGTCGGTAATTATAGCAAAACTGTATAAAAAAATATTTTCTCTTTACTGGTCCTATTATAACATTTAATGTTTATATTCGACGTAAGAATACGAAAAAACACCACTTTTAAAATAAAATCTAATTTGATGAAATTTATCATTTTTATTAAATATCTTAACGTTGAGCAAGCTTTTTTTTCGTGATTTCCTTGAGTGAGACGTGTCGAGGCAGTCGCGCATCAAACTACAAACGCAATCAGAAATCATGAGCCTGTATGTCGCATCTTCCTTGATGACTATCTCCCCGATTTTTATGCCTGGGTTGAGGTGCCCTCCTCGCTCTTCACCGAAGAATCCAAGATTTTCTACAAATTTATCTCACCTTTTGATTTTCATCCCGAAATAACAAAAATGAAAAAGCATTTTTTACGAAATCTGTAATTTTCTTCTGAATTTTCCAATAATATACTCTCCGCGTATACGTCAAAATGTATTCGGGTAGTTCGAACAAGCTCGTCGTCGCTTTGCTACCGCCGACATGCCACTGAGTTAATTTATAATAGCAAATCATTTTCAATTTCTACATCTACATTTCTAAATACATCAATTTCTCAAATGAACAGTTAGCGACACACTATAAAACTAAAATTCATTTGAAAACTCCGTGTACTAACTTAAATTACAGCTTGGACTAGATCTGACCAGTAGTCACTAGACAAAAAATCAGACGAGCTTTTTCACCACCGAGAGAATTTTTTTTATCGACTTGTGTTATCATTAACCTCTGCTCTTTTTTGACAAATAAAAAATAGAGTATATTTTCAAATCGTACGTAATTTACGATTCTACTCGTGACGAACGCACTGTTGGCCGCGATTCAATATTTTCAATTCCGTACTTTCCACATTACGATGATATCACAATTCGCTCGAATGGGCCCTTGACGGATTACACGTTTCGAACATTTACCGATGGTGTTTCAGCAAGAGTTGAATATCCGAAGAATCATCGCTATGACTGCGGTCACGCGTCATATCTCTGCGTGTATATAGGTAGAGAGATACAGTAGAAATGAAGCAAGGATGAGAGGGAGAGATTTTGAGCTTTGGTCGTGCTACTTCTCGTAGCGGTTACGAACTATCGTGAGAATGTAATTAAACAAGGAAAGTGGATTAAGCTAAGCGTATTAAAGTCGATGGTTCCGGAAAATACCTGTTTGCCATGGCAATAGTGTGGACGAGCCTCCAGCATCATCTCATATATCTATCATTCCAGGTGTGCAGTTAAAATGGAACCCCCTGTCTACACGTAATACCCAGTCTCGTTGCTCTCCAAATATAGCAACGACCATCTGTTTAGATTATGGCGCAAACATTTACGCATAGTCGGATGTTTCTTTGATTGATGATAATAAATACGATTGTTTCTCTCATTTCTAGCTCGTCATAAATCATCCGCAATATCAGTTTCCTTCTGATGTCTATTTCAATTTATTTTCACTTCTATAATTATTCCTCACTTTTTTCTATATTCTCTTCAGAAATAACGTGATTTTCGGGCGTTAATGATTTATTTTCATGCGATGATTAACGTTCATGCGTTAATGATTTATTGTTTTATAAATACGATGGAATAATTGCTGCAGGGGTGGATGTGTTAATTCTTGTACGAGTAGCCTCGACGTAAAACCTGTAATTGCTCATTCGCCAATTCAGCATGTCCAGTATGGCGATAAAAAATGAATAAACAGATGTAAATACAATTCTCTCGTACTCGTGACCTAATGACTATGCAAGTACGGTTGCTTTTAAGCTCTCGTTAGCGATTCCGTCATTCAGCCTTCAGTTGGGTAAAACATTGTCTCGTAAGGCGAGTACTAAACGTGTTATTTTTTGACATTGACATGTCCGCTCTACATCCTGGCCGTGCGAAGACCGATTCCATTATCCGCATTTCAATTAGAGCGAATAAGTATTGCATCCGGAGAAAATAGATTTCTCGATGCTGCAATTGAATCCTTTCCGCACTACGGTCTGGTTCTCGATTCTCCTAGAGCTTGCTTCTTGCATCAAAGCCCAGAGACTGAAATATCATTCGAGTAGAAAATTACTTAGAAGTACTCGAGTTACAAAAAACCATTATGTAACATAAAGTTTCTTTGCTGCGCATGATTGTTTGTTGCCAAACTTGGTTGATGTTTTTTAACTTTCGTGTCACAGGGCAACCTTAGAGTCCTAACCAGGATGAAAAAGCAGTTAATTCCAGAACTATAATAATTGTAACTGCATAGGTGGTGAATGCACGGAATTTTTTCTTTTCTATTTTACTGGGGTCCATTTTACCCCACCTATCGAATTCTGCCAGTTTCTGGTCTGTGAACGACATTCACGCCTCACACGCGATCTCCGTATGATCAATTAAGGTAGAAGAGCATTTCCCGGTACATTTTCACTCCTCGGTGAGTCTCCAGCTCTCTCTCTCTCTCTCTCTCTCTCTCTCTCTTTTTCTTTCTCCATTTCCCTTACACAAATTCCATATTCCGTTATCTCGTAAGCTCTCAGCAAACGTGCAATGTCGCATTCGCGTACGGCGTTCTTGCGGAAGCAGCGATTCATGTTTACAAACTCCGTTGAATAAGAATAGGCTACCGTGCACTCCAGTGGGGAATATATAAGGATGGAGAGTCAGACTCGAGGTTCGTGAGGGTGGAAAACCGCGACCATCTTCATGGAGAGACCACTCTCTACATCTCTCTCTCTCTCTCTCTCTCTGTCTCTCTCTCTCCCTCTTTCTCTCTCAATCTTATGCAGGCATTCTGCACCAACTCGGCACCGATTGCTCTGGCCACACGTGGATATACACACATCACCGCGTTCCCCTCTCGACATAAATCAACAGCACGTGCTTCGCTTCTGTGTACCGATCTATGAGCCACCCTTGTGAAAATCTTCCAATGTACCCTTCCTGACACGAAAATTGTAAAAAAAGTCCCCGTCGTCGCCGCAAATCTTTTGGGTATTGTCCACTTGAGATTTCACGAGTGTCCACTCTCGAGCAACGGTGTGTGCTCGCTTGAAAAAAAAAAGTGGCGAAAAAAAGAATCCACTCGAATTGAGTCGATCCTCGGCTCGTCAAATATTCGACCCTGTAGCGCGTGGGAAAATATTGACACAGCGGCGACGTTTTGGACATTCAACTGTGAGGGAAACGAATTTATCGTCGTTTTTCAACCCGTCGTCCCTTTGAATGGAACTTTTTTTTTTATTGGGGAAAAAACAATCAGTCAGTCACATGATCGGCGTGGAGATTGAAAATATGCAATCGGGTTGTTATAGGTTGATTTTATCTTTGGTTCAGGGTTCAAGGTATTTCGGGAGAGTAAAAAATTAATTAAGCTTTTTCGAAGTAGTTTGCTAGAGATAGTGTGTTAAAAGGCGGGGGATACCTTTGATCGAGGCGAAAATTGCTGGTTTTCATGTTTTTTTTTTTCAAAGGAAAGATTCCTTTAACCACTATGTTAGCCCTTAAAGATTTTTTTTCGTCCTTGTTTCTTGCACCATACGGTATCTACATCATGTTATTGTAATAACTAAATGTTATAACAAGGGTTTCTGTTTTATTTTAGTAAATATTCACTTTAGAGAAAAATATTTTCTACGAAAGTTGTAGCCTATAAAAATATTGATCTTTTATGTTCTGAACAATTTTTGTCTAAAACCATTCCATTTCCAGAAAAATGGGATAATGGTCCAATAAGTGAAAATTGCTTAGCTTCATTGGGTTCGATATTATCTACTTATCTATGTTACTATAGATACGTAGATAATATGTGATAATGTGGGATAAGTGATAAGTAATTATCTATAATTATCTAATAGTAACTCTATATAGTAATTATCTAAAGTAACTATAGATAAGTAGATAATATGTGATAATGCGTGATAAGTGATAAGTGATAAGATAATGTGTGATAAGTGATAACGGATCGGTAACAGCAAGAATATAGATAATGTTCACTAGCCCATACAAACGCAAACAAACAAACCCAAACAAAAAATGCAAAAATAGTACTTCATACAAAAAGAAACTAAAATAAAATTTAAAAAATAAAAACAAAAAAGCAAAAAAAATTTACTTTAAAGACTAAACTCCACCCTTCCCGCGGTAAAGTGCGCAAGTAGATAATATCGAAACTAATGGAGCTAAGCAATTTTCCCTTACTGGACCGGTATCCCATTTTTCTCAAAACGGAATGGTTTTAGATAAATACTGTATAGGACATAAAAGATCAATATTTTCATCGGCTATAACTTTCACGCAAAACATTTTTCTCCAAAATGAATATTTACTAAAATAAACCAGAAAATCTGTTAAAAAATCATTTTTCGTGAGTGTTGACCTCGAAAATCAAATTTGCGGGTATTTTCACTACGATATTCGTAATCGGCGAGTCAAAATACACGTGTACACGAAATTCCAAATTAATCAGAGCTATGGGCTTTTCGGAACTACACCCAATTTTTCTAATGGCTTCATTAGCGTCCTGACGAGTCGACTCTTTTTATTGCTTTGAAGAACGAACGCAGCAGCATTCAGCGCGATCTCTCAGACGTGTGATTGGGTGCTATAGTATTCAATTCAGTGCCCCAATTGGACGCCAGTTTTCTTCGATAATGAGCAAGAGCAACAAGACCTAATTTAGAATCAAGAATCTTCTTCACTCGACGTAAAGTTCCAATTTTAGGCTTTTCGTGCGAGTCGCTTCGTGCGATGTTTCCCGGGGTCGTGTATTAATACAAAGACGGTGGATAGATTGGACGGTTGAGTATCAGGAGTGACGAGCTCCAAGGGAAACGGAGAGGGAACAAGCCACCCTCAGTGGGGAAGAGAAGCGAGAGTTGATGGTACTCTGTGTATGTTCCCTTGATTCAAAGACTTGCTCAAGCTCACGCGCACGTGAGTACAAACAGCCTTGATTCGGGCTATATCAACGGCTGGGCCGGAGCCTCGAGCGCGAAACGTTACAAGCGCGCTGGCAGCTGGTCTAATCTGGAGAAAGATTGCCTCCTTGACGAAGTTTACTGTGTAGGTGTGCGTGGGTGTGTGTGTTCATGTATGTGCGAAGTGATTTAAAAAAAAACATTTTTCTGTCATCAACTGGAGGGGATGCGTCAAAACGTCTGGTATTGGAGTTCGCATCATTGGACTGCAACGAAAATATTTTCTTCCGCAAATTTCAAAGTACTGGACACAAATCGTGAATGCATGAGAATTTGTAGATAAGCAAATGGTCAGGATAAAAATGGCAGGCAAAGACTGGAAAAGAAATCATTTAGTGAGGCCTGCAGAATTTGTGAAAAATAAAAATGGAAGACGTTAATTAGTGAACAGAGTTGATGAGACCGATAAAAAAATTAATGAGTTTATAAAAGTGGTAAAAATAATACGCAGAGGGTTCGACAGTGGACGCAGGATGACATTGAATACTTCTAGGGGAAAAAAGAAGTTCTCGAAGAAGAAGAAGAGTTGGGAAAAAAGTCGCGCAATCGTGGGCGGTTCTCCGCTGAATATTTTGATCTACAAGACTTAACCTGGAACGGACCATCACTCAAAAATGATTGCAGCATGTCGGTGACATTAACGTGTAAACTTTAATTTTACGTTCGCGAAATTGCCAGCTCGGCCATAAAATGTTCCTGCCCCTCAACTATAGTAATAAAATGGCATAAAAGGCGAAACTTTGTGACGTAAATTTCCCTATTGACGTCTAAGACCCTATTAACCTCGAACGCGGTATGGGACGTAGGATCTCGAGGCTTCGCTCAACCGAACAAAACCCTGCTTGCGCTGGAATCGTTCTAATTGGACCAAGAATTGATTCCGTTTCGAGTGAGCCTTTCCACAGGGGATAAGAGTGAAGAAGATGAAAGTGAAGAGCGATTCGGCTAGTTTTACGATTAGGGCTTGCATTATCCGTTCATTTTTCGTATTCGGATAATATGGATAGTAAAGCACACTATTCAGATATCCGGATTTTTCGGACAATTCGGACAATTAAAAAAAACAAAGAAAATTCGTTTGAAAGTGATTTTATTCATATTTATGAAAATTGAACCAAAATTGCCTCTCTTCACTATACTTAATGGACGACATTATCATTCTTAATATCACAAAATGATCGAGCACAATACTATGCTATTATATACCATAAAATATTAAAATAAAATATGAATAATTGAAAACAGTTAGGCAACTCTTTCCTCTGAAACTTAAACTGATAATCATAAATAACGAAATCGTAAAATATCAGACAACATAAAAAATAATTATTGACAAATAATAAGCACAAAGCTTCTTTCTTCTAAGATTTAAAAATTAATCATTCTCTCCTCTGGTGTGAGACTTATGTAAAACTAAAAACAATCATATACTTAAGGGATCATCACAGGGTAACGGGTCGAAAAATGTATAATAAACAGTGAGCAACTTGTCAGTCATTTTTTTAATAAATTACTATCGAATGCGTCACTCAAAATATCATAAACAAAGAAAAAACATGTCTTAAATTAGGATTTTTTTTCAACAACGTGTATGACTGCACACAATGCCGAAATTATTGTTTTATTATAGTTACTTTCATGTTAAAATCGTAAGTTGTTCATGAATTTTACTATCCGTAGTATCAGAATTATCGACATTCAGTTGCCTTCATTATACGGATTAAAAAAATTGGCTGATATCCGGATTTCAAGCACTATTCACGATGAGTTGTATGAGGGCTTATTTATTGATGATCCCGCGTAGTTCTCGTGCTACAATAGTGCAAAAAACGTTTCCCTTATAACACACAGCACAATGCAGAGTAGGTTGAACGTTGCGCGGTGAATTTTTTATTCAGTCTGCACTCGGATCGCCGGTACACGTGAAAACATCAATGTGGACACGCGCGAATGCTATCAAGTATTCTTCTGAGAAACGGTCGATATTTCTCTCTGCCCAATCTGAATAATAGTCCTCGGCTGTCCAGTATATTTTTTATATAAAAATATATCGACGCGCGCACTCGTATTCCTACTGAAAATTGGTAATCAGACGATTTTGGAACGACAAAGTCGTCGGGATTTTGACTGGCCCGCTGGATTTGAATTGGTCGTAATCGATAGGATCGATAGGACCTGAACAATGGACTTTTTTTTATTTCTTGTTAAAATGAATTGGACAGGCTCTTATTCGATGTAAAATCGTTTGGTGGTCACGAATTTTCTAGTTCCATCCTCACCCAGGCCTTATTTAGCCCAAGAGATGGATTTTTTACATAAACGTGTCCCGGAACAAAAGTTTTGGTCCGATCGAGTTCTACCTTGAAAATTCGCAGTCCGTGGATTATTTTGCATCGACATGGGTGTTGGGAACTCGATCGGACGTTTTGGTCGTAATCGATAGGTCACAAGACCTGAAAAATGAACTTTTTTTTAAAACTTAATTATAAAGCTAAAACGAATTGGATAGGTAATCTTATTCATTCGGTATCTTGGATTGATATTCTTCGGAATCTTACTCGAAATCGGTAGACCGTTTGTGGATGAAACTGTAAAATCAACCCTTGACATGCTTCGCGTCAAGGGGTGATTTCATCCTTAAAAACCGTTTTACCACTCACGAAAAATACGTAACTAATAGTTTGTAATGCTCTACCATATACATGAGCTTCGTCAAAACCGAAGGCAGACCCCAAAATCATGTTCCTGTTAGGGACCCCATAGGAGACCATTAGCACCATTTCTTAAAAAAAAACTATCTGTTTACTCAAATTCTATGACCATCCGCTTCTCCAGACCTCAGTGGCAGGTCTCTCTACTTGGAGGCGCTGTTATGCGAATGCTGCCCCATGTTCCTGTAAGACCAAGGATGCCGATAAGGTGAAGAAAAATGACGGAGACGTTCTTGCCATCAGTCGGTAACATTATCCTCGCAGAAAAATTCACCATTGTAGGTAATCCCCCTCGTCGATAAAACAGAAAAAATCTACGTTATCAATAAAAGTCGAGGTTTACAGCGATCGATAAGGTAATCATTTTCAGGATCGGGGAATAAAAATCGAAAAAAATATTCTTGATATGCAATTGTCTTATTTTCTGGATCATCATTCTCATGTTGTATAATGCATTCGCGATAATCATTTCGCCGTAGAAATCATGGTTTCGTTTTTGCTTCCAGCTGATCATATTATCCTTCGTTAATTTCTCGTACTCCGATCGGCTTATGTTTTTTTGTTTTCTTCCTTACAGTCACAATTAGCGCATGGAGATCCGCGTTCCGCTTCTCCTAAAGCCAACAGTGACGATAGATATGTATTAAAGTAATCCGTACTGGCAGCTTATTATAATATGAGACGTTTTGGGCTATCCCAATGTACGCTTGAATCTGACAGCTTGAGTTCCAAGCCACCATTCATTGTTGATTCCATTTTAATTTCACGCACGTTTCAAATATACATTTTTCTCTTAAGGGGCACATCTGCCTAGAGGCCCGAAAAAGGGCCAAATTCCGTTTTTGGGGGGGGGGGGGGGGGAACGGTCGGTGGAAAAAAAAATACATTTTCAAAACTAAAGGGCACATATAAAGGTTTAATAAAATTCAGCAAAATATACAGAAAAACAAGACCAGGGGAATGAGATGGGGAATGTCATAAGGGGGAAGACGTGGAATCTACGATTTAAAAATAATTACAGAAAAACACCAAAAACACGGCCGCCAGCAGATCAAACTGTTATCAAAGTCAGTGGACATGATATCTCGAGAACCACTGGATGGATTGTTTCCAAACTTACAGGAGATACGATAAGAAACTTTTAAAGATCGTTGACGATCTCACTTTGTAAAATTCAATCTTTATTTTTTAACAGTAACGTAAAAATGACTTTTTTCATAGTTTTTGTATGCTCGAGTTTCAATTCGTCGCCATTTTGTTAAAAAAAATTATTTTGAAAATCGGCCGATCGTCAACGACTCCTTTTTCTTGTTAACTTGAGCATCTCGTTTGGTTTGTAGATATCAGATGGACCGTTTAAGCCGGAGAGTGTCCACCGCCAAACGTCGCGAAAAAAATGTCATCATCTAACGGCGGCCATGTTTTCGTTTTTTTTTTTGGTGATTTGGTGAAAGACTTAAAATGTGTACCTTGTCGTTAAAAAAAATGCGTTTCTTTTTCACCAACTGTTTCCCAGAAAAAGAAACCGGAGTTTGACCATTTTTGGGTCTCTACGTAGATGTAGACCCTTATTAACCATCTGCAATGTTTCCCGAACATAACGAAGGGTCGAGAGGGGAGGAGGGCTGAGGCTTATGACAGGTGCAATCTCTTCTACTCATTTCGCCATCTACAATAAATCTCAAACACCAAACAACTTTTGATGGATTTCTTCCACCGAGGAAGAAAATTACCAACAATTCCGTGGCAAATGAAAACACTGGCGATTCTGGTAAATAAAAATCCGAGTCGTAACATCATTTTGATCAAGCTTCGTGTCTCACTCAATGTATTGAAAGCATAACACAATTTTACAAGAATACACCATTTGGAGTCGGAGTAATTAGTGAATATCGAAACGACGACGCTTTTCAATTTACAAACTCGTAGTGATAAATTCAATTCGCAAATTTCGTTAGTTTCTCGTTAACTTTCTCATTGGACCCAATTGAAACTGACAGGGGTCGATCGTAGTCTAGATTCGCGTGGAATGTTTCGTACATATAACAATACAATGGTAATAAGAATAATAATGATAATGACGATAATAATTGTAATAGTAATCATAATATCGATAATAATTGCATTTGAAACAATGATAAGGATATACGTACAATAACATGCTTTATATTTAGTTGTATGTGACGTTCTTGTTCAACGTTAATTCCTTACTTATGACTTCAATGTATTTAGTTTATATACATATCTATTCGATAATATATTCTCTCCTATACATAAATATATATCAGGGTGTGACAAAAAAAAATCATCTTTCACCCTTCCAAACCCTAATATTAGGTACAAGAAAAACATCATGCCAAATTTGAGCTCTCTAACCGAAGTTTTGGCAGCACTCAATAACTTTTTTTCCCCAGCCGATGTGCACGGAGAAATAGCTCTCTCCATTCAACTTGAATCACTCAGCTGATTAATATTTGCTAAATCCAGTTGAAGATTCTCGCAGCATATCTCTCCTGCCTACAATATTTCAAATCTTGAGATGATTATTTTGTCGCGACTTACAGCCATTTGTAAGTGCATGGATTCCTGTCGAAAATAAAAAAGGCATTATTCAAAATCTGACATTCGTCTACAAACAATGATATCGAGATAGAGAAAAAAACCCCCTCAAAGTCGTAAGGATCAACTTTGAGAGTCTTCAAGGAGGATTGACACATATGAAAGAGTAGTTGAGTTATTCAAGTTCAAACGCGAAAAGGGAATTTTCCGTGCGAATCAAGCGGGAACCAAAATGATCGCTATCATTTCGTCTTGAATGCGAGGCAGGCATGAATATTTTGATACCTGATACTATAGGTACAAGTGGTAAAAGTTGACATTCGTTTTCTTCGTCACACCCTGTATATATATATATATACAGGGTGTCCCAGAACTGAATGCATACCCGGAAATGGGGGGGTTGGTGGTGAAATTCTGAGTCGATTGATATAAGCATGTGTGGGTGTCAGATCAACCCTTGAATTATTATTGATTTTTAAAGGCGGGCCAATCAGGTGCGTCCGCCTTTAAAAATCAATAATAATTCAAGGGTTGATCCGAGACCCACACATGCTTATATCAATCGACTCAGAATTTCACCCCTGACCCCCCATTTCAGGATAGGCATTTGGTTCCGAGACACCCTGTATAATTATAAATACATGGTTTTTATACTGCCATTGACGATTCGAGTTGAGTGATCTGGCCGTGCGAAACACTCACTCGCCATTGGTTGAGTATCTCGTGTACGTATGCGTATGTGTTCCTGACTGTTCGCTCATGTGTGTATACTTTTTGTTTCCGCAGTCGCACATTTTGTTGTTGTCGTTCTTATTAATTTTACATTAACAGGAAACGATGATTCAAACAATGTCTACGCGCTGCCGGCGATGCCGAATTCCTTCGTGGCGGCTTGAATGTGAACCTCGAGCGGCTCGCTGTCATCGACATCCGGATGGTTGTAGCCGTTGAGAAAGTGGCAAGTGCCTGTCACATTGGTCGGCATTTCCTTAGGTAAGCAATCCTTGGTCCGCTCCTCCAAAACGAATCCTGGCCTCTGGATCAGACAGCTGCGAGACGACGGGCCCGAGAAATTGTAAGTGCTAGTTCATCGGTGCTTATGGGTGAAGTGGAAGGTCCCGGATGGGACTATGGCTCGAGATGACGCAGACGGGATTTTTCGAAGGAAATAAAAAAGGACTGGAGTGAAGGGAGGGCGATTGGACTTATCGGGAAGTAAAAATCGACTCACTCGTAAGTGGTTGGACTTATATTGACCCGAAGAGGTTCGCTGGTCGACTCGAATTTGTTCGCAATCGTCACGTTGTGCCCGAACAGGCAGTACCTTGGCATTTTCTTGCCGACCACTCCAGCCAGCACCATGCCAGTGTGAATGCCTATACGCATCTTGAGAAAAACAAAGGAAGCCATTTTATCGAAAAAAATATGCATCATTTTCGTTTGTGACAATTTTTAAATTACATAAATTTGCGGCGCTCGAATTTCTCCCCACTCCTACTCAGTAGGGGGACTCGGCCCCCATCCTTCAACCTGCCCGTGTACTGAGGACAGCTGTCGAAAAAGGACCTGGGGTCGAATCGACCCCGTTTATGCAGTAGTGCGGTGAAAGTAAACAATATTTTTCTTTGGTAAAATTTCGCCTTTGATTACTATATGTGAGTTACGATAGAAAATGCTTATAGATATATTCTTCATTCTGTCTATGTGCAACGATCACCGAATGCACTTATACGTCGATTGTGGTAAATGTCAATGATAATAAGTCATTGAAGAAAAAAAATGCGGAAAATATACGTTTTCAACAATTAGTCGAAGGAATCGATTTTTTTTCCATTTTTCACTATCCCGAAAATGCTCAAATTCAAACCTCCGAATAAATATACTTTTCGGGCGAATACTGTCTTTTTTTTCGTATCTACAAACCTTGCTCTTTAAAACCGTCGAAAGAATTGTTTAATATTTTGAATAAAAATTACGATCTTTTTCATGCAAGTACGTATTTTACAACGCGTCTCCCACTTTGAACGAATGTTTGGGAACTAAATTTTTGTTTTTCTGAAAAAAATATATTTTGATTCATAAAACAAAGTTTATTGACTACAGAAACGTCTCGACCAAAAAAATGCATATTTATTGAAATACAACAATCTGAAAATAGTCGGAGGTCCGATCGACCCCACATGCAGTCAGAGGTTCGTGGCGGAAGTGTGCAGTCGAAGGGTTAAGAAGGGTACAAAGAATAAAATACCACCACTGCCACTCGGATTCATCGCAGTCAAACAAATATCGAACATTTGGTAACAAATTTGTGCGTCACCGGAGAAAATAGTTTCATGAAAAAAAATTACCAAATTATGGGAGGCGAGAATAGTGTCGTAATTTTGTACCAAAGGCAATGGTACATTGTCACCAATATACTTGTAAAATAAAAAGAAACAATTACTTATTCAACGTGTTTCGTTTATTTGTTCGATTATAGTTGATAATTTATTTATCCCAATTAAGATGTCATTCATTTATGATAATAATGATTAGCTCATTTTGACAACTGTTAACATCAACTATAAATTATTAATTAATTATTTTGATGCGGCTCTCACTCAATCCTTCCATCTCGTTGCCTCTCTCTTGCAAACTCCAAGAGCACCGGAGTATTACGGTCGGATAAATCCGATTGCAGATTATTTACAATCAGTTTTACGCACGGGAATGGCAAAAGCCTCGGGGCACGATCTCGCAGCGACAAATTCATGCCATCGCATAATTGCCATGATCGTGCAACATATTGATTCGACGAGCTCGGTGGTAGCAGCGTGTTCAAAGTACATTTCCGGCGCGGTGGCGAGTCGTCGATTTTATAATTAGGTCTTGCGATACGAAATTATAGAGAAAAGAAATCCCTCGCAAATTGTACTTCGTTCTAACGTTTGCATTGTAAATGTTAAACGATCGATAAATGTTCCTTTTTTAACATTTTGCAAGCTTTATAGTCTGATAGCTACAAACGTATAGCAGAGAGAAAAATGCTTGCTGATTGCTGACTCTTTTATCAACTCAACTTTTTACTCAAATTGCTTTTCTAGGCTTTCATGATCCATATACTCTCGTATTCCTGGTTGTTATTGAGAATCGATGAAGCACGAAGTTAATTGGCAGTCGCATTCGATATCGTACAAATTCGTAGTCGGAAATACTGGAATCCATCTCCCCTTTCTTTTTAATATTCGTATTATTATTATTATTATTATTATTATTATTATTATTATTATTATTATTATTATTATTATTATTATTATTATTATTATTTTAGTGTTAGCATAGTGTTATTATTGTAGTGTTAGCGTAGTGTTATTATTATTATTATTTTTACCGCAGTGAATAATCAACAATTATTGCCTTTTTACTTACATTTTAACGATTCAATTGTGGTCTTTGGTGTTGTTATTTTCACACGATGGATTATTATTCTAATGACTAGTAATAATAATTGAATTAGGCATACAAAAAATCATTCCGATATAATTATTGTAAAAATAGCTATAACCGAATTTGGACTTTTTTCCGATTTGTAATAAAAATCGGCTCATAAAGAAATTAATCTTGATGAGAACCGGCGTTGAATTTTTTAGATTTTAATACAGAATCCTCCGAATCGAAATAGCGGATCCAGCGGAATCTGGCGTTTTATTTTTATTGAACGTGTCAACGCCTGAAACAATGAGGATGCTGGCATTGAGGTACGGGCGAACGAAACCGGATTGGTCCACATTACGTGATTTTTGTTTGTGTTTTACAAGCACACTTGTATTTGCTCCCGAAATATTTTTAACCAAATTCGGCTCTAAATACCTCGAAGTTTTAAGGCCTTAGGCCACAGTAACGGGTATAGAATCATGTGCGAATTTAACAATTTTTTCGTATGAAAAATTGATTCACTCATAAAATTTATTGCACAGCTATTTAGTACGAATATCAAGCTGTTAGAAAAAAAAAAATATATATATATATTTTTTCGATGTACAAAATAGCCGACTACTCGAAACTTCTCGAAACAGCTTTTTTCCAATTGGCGTGACATATAACTTCAGCAATTTTCACTCGATTTACTTCAAATTTTAACGTTATTTTCCTAATTGCATTTCGCAAAGAAGTACGCACGGAATTTCTGATGAATCGTCAACTTTTCATTCTATGAGCAGTTTATGAGTTATTCCGGAATTTTGCAGTGAAAATTCATTTCTTAAGTTCAAATACTTTTGAACTTAAGTTTTTTTTTATCAAGAACTTCTTCAGTCTTGATCAAAAGTCTTGATCAAGACTTTTGATCAAGAATTTTTGTTTTTTGTTCTGGGTAAAAAATTGTGGATGCTAAATGTCACGCCGCGGAGCGTCTAAAAGAAAAAGATAACAAAATAAAATATTCGTACTCGCCCATCTTGTACATCGAAAAAAAAAAATCTAACACCTTCATATTCATACTAAATAGATGTGTAATTAATGTTATGAGTCAATCACTTGTTCATACGAAAAAAAAGGTTAAATACTAAGATGATTTAATACCCGTTACTGTGGCCTGAGGCCTTAAGAAAGACCTTTTAAAGCGAACCGGCCGTTTTGGGGCAGGAAAAAAATTGACGCGGTGTAGACAAGTCCGGATTTGTTCGCCTGTTCCTCCATTCACTGGTGAAACGCTTGGCCGTTTATGACTTCGGGGGATTGTTTTTTTTTTGGTTCGAGCAATAGATCACACAGGGGTAATTGCTCGTCACTGTTGCACTTACCTTGATGGGCTTGCCCTCGTGTGTCAGATGCTGAGAACACGTTTGTATCATCATCAGACCCATCCACGCAATTTGCTGAGCGTGAGTATTCGTGTTCCTGTGAAGGCCGCAAGCTACGCAATATGCATCGCCTATCGTCTCCACCTGCGTCATTGGGCACACGGGTCACGAATTTTTCATATCAATTTGATTGTCATCCCGAATCGAAAATTTCAGCCTATTTTGACGCTGCCCTTCACAGGGGTGGGAGATAAAGGTAGTAAGGTATAGTTTCGAGCTTAAGGGGCAAATCCCTTTAAACGACCGAAAGTGAGTCATTTTTATCAATTTTTATCAAGGTGGCGAAATAATCGCATCATTTTAAAATGTTGACATTATCTTATTACAACTTTCAAGTGTTAAAAGAGACTTATTTTTTAAACAAAACAAAATAAGGGCGTTGTTTTCCGTTTTTCCGTGCTTACAGACATACACTGAAGACATAGAAAGTCATCACAGCCCCTCTACTGAATACATAGAATATTGCATAAACCCAAAATAAATTGAGATACTCAATTGAGAGTTGTACCTCAATTATTTTTTATTGTAATCCGTCATTCCCTGACCTAGAATGATTTATTTTCAACAAATTATGTTGCCTACACAAGAAAGGGAATGTATAACCTATCTGCTTCTGGCTATACTACAAAAGTTGATTTGGGTGGTACTATGAGGCTCATAGTAGGACTTCTAGCATTAAGTAGCCTCACGCGAGGCTCAAGTGGAGTCGAAGGCCTTTAAATAGGCTCAAAATTTCTACTTGGGATTACGGCCAGTCGCAATACATTTTGCGATAGCCGTTCTTGTGTTCTATCATAAGAAATAATAGATTTGTGTTACTGATATTTGATTTTTCAAATTAATCAATAATTTAATTATCAATTAATTCAAATTAATCAATAATTTAATTATTAATTAATTTTAATTAGTCAATAATTTAATTATCAATTAATTCAAATTAATCAATAATTTAATTATTAATTACTTCCAATTAATTAGTAATGAATAAATTTAATTAATTGGAATGTTCCAATCAAATGATGAAGATGAATTTGCTCACTCGATATTCTGATTTCGTATTTTTGTTTCACTCTTGCCGTTTTAATTTTTACTACTTTCGATCACAGAACAAATCCCTATTTGTTGTTAATATTATCATTTTGTTACAGCAAACAAGACGAAAGCACCTCACAGTATGGAAATTTGTTTTTAACTGTTTTTATTTTATATACCAGTGATTTTTGAATATTTTAATGTATTCAAATAAAAACTGTTTTTGATAGGGTATGTAGCGATATTATGGAAAATAAATTACCTTAATAAAAAGTTCCAATCATGAGATGGAATACTTAGTCGTTTTAGGGTGAGATGGCCCATGCAAATTTGTTTTTTTTTTAAATTTAAATTTTGCATATTTGCCAATTCTCGAGGTATAATACTATATTCCTACCTTGTAAACGTCCAACTGTCCGCAGAATCGATCGAACCGTTCGTAAAGATTCTGTAGCATATTAATGACCATCATGGGTGTTGCGGTCGAGCATATCGCCGTAAATCCGACGATATCGCTGAACAGCATTGTCACATCGGCGTACGTTTTAGCCTCGATAGTTTCGCCTGTGGCAGGCAATTGTAGACCCGTATTATTTTTTATGTCAGTCATAAATATACATATTCGAAATATGTATATCTATTAAAAAAATCCTATACGGTTTCTATAAATAACGAAGCAATATAAACAGGGTGTCCCGTTATGAACGGATAACCCTGCAACTGTCGATAGGTCACATCATGGCCTACTGTATGCTGAAATTTCAGTATAGTAAAAGTCCCATGGTTTTCGAGATAAAGATAAAGATTTTGGTTTTTCGCATACCATTTCTACTAATGATGACTTTTTTACCCGGTTGAAGGAATACTCTTGGTTTTTGGTTTATCTAGAAAAGTCTTCGTTTTAACCTTAAGTGTTGAGGAAACTTTATGAAAAAAGATTTTATGCAGAATTTTCATACAAGCCAATTCGAACATCTGCCTTTGATAGCCTGCGGTGTAAAAAAAATGTACTGCGCATATCGTGTAAATTACTTTAAAAAGCTGCTTAGTTATTGTCGATTCATATCATTTGTAGAAATGCTATGCCAAAAAGCGAAAATATTAAAAGAAGAGAAATCAAAATTCACACCAAACAGATGAAAAATCTTCTGACTCCTTAAAACTCTAGCGCTTGCAAAAAAAGCTCCGAATCATGGAATAAATCAAACCTTGGAAAATGCATCGGTAAAATATATAAAAGGCTGAAATAACCTCCGACATCGGCCATATTTATTCATGATGGTACCGTTCCACGTGAAATTATGTTGAGCATGATGTCGATAAAATAAATTGTAATAGAGTCGAACAATTTTGTTATTTATTTAACTATTCATATAAACTTATATAAATTTATATTTACTATAAACGTATATTTGTTATCATTTTCGAAAGCTTTTTTTCCTATGTGAACTTTTAATATTTTTTCAATCAACGGAGTTATTAGCTATTGAAGCTATTAGCTATTGATTGATTTATTTAATGTCTATTTGCTAGTATTTAGGATTTTTCGTAAAATAAGATGTTTCAAAAGTTCCCACGAATATTTCAATTGTTTAAATTCAGGACAGGGAAGCTGAAAGTGGAAAATAGAACGGGAAAATAGTTCTCCTTCGTTAGGAGGAATCTTGATCCTCGGTTGCTCCGATTCGCGTCAAATTATTCTTCAATTGGCTATCCTCCATGCGGTCGTAACTATATTCCAGTTTTGAGGCGGTGAATTATTAACTTCGCTAATTGTGCGAAGGTACAAGCTACTTGCAAATTCCTCGTTTCAAGTACAAAGAAAGTTTCGGGCACCGTAGCGACCGGTATACGTTGTCACGAAACTACTCCACTAACGCTTGTTGCTGCATGCTATATTTATACGTATTGACCAAAATCTTTGAATGTGAATTTTCCAAAGTTTGCACAAGCGAGGAAACCGCCAGTATACATAGACATATATTGGATGGGAAATCCTATATATATATATATATATATAAACAGGTTTGCTTGCTTCTAAATGGGGTCTTGATTTAACAAGTACCCGAAGTTTTGAAAGCTCAGATTCTACGGATCGTGAAATAAGAACTCAGATAGTATTTGCAATTTATTTTATGGCATACCACATGGATCCTCTGTATATGTACAGGGTGTCCTGTTTTCAAAAGCAGATGATTTTTATCTCGAAAACCGGGTCATATATGATGTGACATATCGACAGTTGCAGAATTATTCATTCATGACAGGACACCCTGTATATACACTACCGGTCAAAAGTTTTCTGACACCTCAGATAATTGCAAAACTTCCGATCACTTTTGAATAATTGCAACATTATATTAGAATAATATAATTTATTATATACAGCTATACAGTATCTTCGTAAAATAATAAATGAAATTAATTTTATTATTGTAACATTGTTTGGTAATTATCCAGTGATCGAAAGTTTTGCAGTTATCTGAAGGGTCCGAAAACTTTCAGCCGATAGTGTATATATATATATATATATATGAATAAGAAGAGAAAAGCGAGTCGAATACAACAGCTGGATATCATTTGTGCTCCAGACTTGATTTGACGTCTGCGAGGCTCTGTAAGAGAGATTTATCCGAAGCAAAGTTTGAGAAGCCATGAATTGTTAATTTTTTGGCTTTTCGCTGCAGTCTCGATATTCCCTCGTAAAACAACTAAACTCGAGCCACAAATGTTTTGCCATTTGTATCAATTCAACTTTCACACAATGAATTTGAGGATCGGTTGTGACTACTTCATTCTTAATTTATACGGCTTATCCGAATACGGCATTGTCGAATTTTGTTGTCGTTGAAACTTTGAATTAAAGTGGTGCCGATGTTATTTTTAACGAAAAAGATGATGATTTTCGACCTTTTAAAATATTGTGGGAAATAAGTATGACTATTTTTCGTACCCAGCCACAAACGTTTCGCTATGTCCGGTGGAAAGATTAGATGTAGAAGGCTGACGTTCTTTTCTCTCTCGGTGTCAACGGCACGATTGGCTTCTTCGATCGAGCTTTTTAATTTATCCATACGACGTCTCAAGCCGTCCTATGAAATAGAAAGAAGCAAAGCTTACTCAAAGCTTTTATTATAATCCTATTGAGAAAATTACTTTTCCGATAATACTATTATGTTTCCAAGTATTAAGAAGAACACAAAAAATTTTATTTCCATTGTTTTATTAGTGTCTATAATTCTTCTGTTCTACTATTGTCTATATTTTCTTTTTGTCACTGTTTATTACTTTTCACATTTTACACAACTTTTTTCTCTGCTCCCTCTTGGACATTTTGTTTTTTTTTCAAACCGATAGAAGAAGCAAAAAATATCACAAGAAATGTCTACATTTTTTAACACAGTCTTCACATACTATACTGAAGATTTTCCGCGTATAGTGATTTTATATCTATAATACCTTTTTATGTATAATAATTTATGCAAATATTCGAATATATTAATTGTTGCGAAGAGTATACAAATTTATTAATGATTGTGAGGAAAGTATATTTGTAAAGATCAGACGGTTCGACGATCAACAAATTTTTGCTCACCTGCGCTCTGGCTTGTTCACCGACCAGAATGACGTCTCGAGTTGCATCGTGAAGTGGAATATCAGATATAAAGAGACCCCTGCCAGTGAGTCCTTCAAGACCATTGAGAAACGGTGAACTCACGAATAGGATGGAATCCGATTCAGGACAATGGACCATCTGACCCTTGAATTCCAAACCCTGCACCACACACGAAACGGCCGGGTTCAACATTTCGTACAATTGGGTCACGATAATAATGATCGAAAATCGATGCAGTCTATCATCGCAGTTTCGATACTCCGCAATGGTTCATTTACGTCTATTCTTGACTAAACCACCGATAATTATTTCTGCACTGTCTGCAAATAATCGTCGCGTCCGAATTTAAGCCAATAATGAGCCAATCGGGAATTGTGAGTAAAAAATCGAAATATGAAGGCTGTTTTGAGATAAAGAAGGAGATACGTTTAGGCGAGGAAAAAACTTGCTGATTTTCATAATTTTTTTTAAAGGAAATATTTTTTCACCCTTTTTGAGACTTAGGGTATGAGACTTATCACTACTTTTGACCATAGCATGGTATTCTTTAAAATTAAACTTTACCCCTCTGCGTTCACCCGGGGTCAGAATGACCCCAAGCGCAACTTTAAGCCAAAATTACTATTATAAGTTGTTGGGGGCCAAGGGAACTGGCCTTGTAACGGTGCTTTGAGGTACCCTTGGTAAGTACAGACTAAGGTCGGACGTGGAGCTATTTTTTTCTCCTTGAACTATCATATCCCAAGAGTATCACCCTAAAATTGTATGACAAAAAATTGAAAATTGCAAGAGTTATGATTTTTTTTGAATAAAAAGAGCTTTCTTTACGCATTGCCCCCTTGCCGATTTTTTTCCGCCATTTGAAAATTCTATAAAAATATAATACCGTGAATACGACATTCTAGAATATTCAAACTAATATCCTGATTTTTTTTAGTCATTCGGAACGATACGGTCAACGCGACAATCGTTTGAAACATGGCTGGGGTCATTGCGACCCCCTGTGTGCATTTGAAAAGTGGCGTGACGTATAGCTAAAAAATTAATCGACCGGTTCTAATGAAACTTGGTATAAATATTTCTATCCTTATTGTGTAAAACACGAACCTAAATTTTATTGAAAATAAAAGGAAATCTATCGAAAAATGTAGCCGTTTTCCGGGAAATTCCATCTCTTTGTTTCAAACCGTACCATTTAATCGATTTTCAACAGTCCTCACTTTTTCTTGGTTCATATTATACGTATGACTGTCAATGAAAGAAAAATGTTCGTTGTTTTTTTGTCAGATTAATCCCGCCGACGCTGCGTGTCACGCAGTCCGACGACATCCGCCGGTTTAGTATACCGTGTCATACCATCACCATTTTTATAGATTAATAAATTTAAAAATACGATATCATAGCTCAACGTAGTAATAAAATATATCCTACGGCTCAAGTATGGCAAAGAAATCATCCATAAAAAAGAAAAGAATAAAAGTCAGCAATTTTTTCGTCGCCTAAAGGTATCTCCCCCGTTAATTCTATTTGGAAGCAAATTAAAACTCGAAGAAAAATACATAATTGTTTTCTGCTTTCATTTGAGAAAAGAAAGATTACGAGACTTTTCAAACGCGTATGCAACACGTGGTCATTTTGTTCTCTTGTCATTTCTCTTTGGTTCCCTCGTAAAAGAGGTGATTTTCAAGCGAGGTAAAATCGGGGTGTGATGTGTCTCTTCGTATCTTTTGCATAACGTGATCGCTTGGACGGGAGAGCAAGGGAGCGAGTGAGTGCGAGAGAGAGAGAGAGAGAGAGAGAGAGAGAGAGAGAGAGAGAGAGAGAGAGAGAGAGAGAGAGAGAGAGGGAGAGAGAGAGTGAAGGTAAGAGAAAGGAGGGTGCAAAAGGAAGGGCGAAAAAATGGGATAAAACAAAATTACATCGTTTCGTTGAGTCGTCGACATCAACGTCCCTATTGGAGCCCTGCGTTTCCCCCGGAGGAAAATATGATATTACCTTTCATCTCATATTGGCAGCGCGTATCTATCGAACCCAGTTATTCACCGCCTCAGATATCTTCCTATCCCGATGAACCAACCCTTCACGTGCTTTTGCTTCTTTCTTTACTCATCATATATGAGCTTTTTAGTAATCTACCTGACGACATGGATGCTCGTCAATTTCACCCATGAATATTGAAGCATACTGATTTTTTTTACACGTGGAAACGACTGATAAAACTTAGGTTTAAAAGTTTCCTTCCGTTTATCGGTACTTTTTTTAAGACAAAAAAAAGTATAACCCTGACCACCGTTTCTTGTAAAAACTCCGACTTGGGCGATAATTTTTACAGTTAATATTTTAGCGATATTATCAGTAGTGTGCATTCATTTTAAGGAAATTTTATGGTGAAAAATTCGGCTGCATTGGCAAAAAATGTTTTCAAACTGATCATTGAAAATATGGTCCATCGTTAGCCACTGCTTTTTCCCATCTTTCTGGTAACAGGTGAATTCCATGTCGAAAGAACGACACATCTTTGGAGGCTATTCACGAATCGACCTATTTTTGGTATCCTCGTGAGAATGGAAGCGCTGCTCAGACAAGCCATGAGTCATCGATCGAAGTTGGTGGTAATCGCAAGGAGCAATATCTGGAGAATACGGTATGGTAGGACACCCCATTTAAGGATGTTGAGTCCCTATGAAACATGTTAATGTTAATTGTTCAATAAATAGCTTCTTAATCGTCATGAAATTTGTACACGACCTCCTGAATACTTCATGTAAGAACATACCAAATTTTCAGAATTCTATCATCATTACTTCAACCTCCTTAAGGGTTGAAATAAAAAATGATGAGAAAATTCTGAAAATTTGGTATGTTTTTGTATGAAGTATTTAAGAGGTCGTGTTAAAATTTCACGACGATTAGGAAGCTCGTTATTAAAAAATTAACATTTTGATAAGAACAATTTTTAAAAGAAATAAAAAAAAATTTATGAATAAACTTCGTTTTATTTCCGTTGCTTTCAGTATATTGTAGATATTATAAAATTGAGAGGTCAAAAAAAAACTTATCGCAAAGTTACATCAGTTTCCATAAAACAACATTTAATTTGTGAATGTTAATTGTTCAATAACGAGCTTCCTAATTGTCGTGAAATTTTTACACGACCTCTGAAATACTTCATACAAAAACATACCAAATTTTCAGAATTTTATCATCATTTGCGATTTGGGACTCAACATCCTTAAGATCTTCTAACGTTTCCTTGACCGGTTTCGCAACACGAGGCCAAGCGTTGTGGCGCTGAAAAATCACTTTGTCGTGTCCTTTCGCGTAATCTTGCTTTCGAATCATTCCAATGGGCTCCAAACTTCTGGAAACTGTTGATCGATCATCATTTGAAGATTCTGCAAGTTCTTCTCGCGTCTGACTCGGGTCTTCATCGAGCATAGCTGCCACTTCCTCATCTTCAAACTTTTTTGGCTGGCCTGAACTTTCCCTACCTTCCGCGTCGAAATAACTTTTTTTTTATCGCGTCGAAACCAGTACTCACATGTTGAAATCAATGGAGCATAATAACCCTAAGCTTTCGATGGCATTCGTTTACATTCAGCGGCACTTTTCTTTAAGTGGAAGCAAAAAAGCAATGGTTCTCGCTATTTTGTTGGCACTAAATTCGACACTTTCAACGCTCCAAAACGTCGTGTCTTTTACACTTTGGCAAAATAACACATACGAAAACTGAAGCCATGTGATCATGCTTTGATATCAAGTTTCAATAGTTGTTTTCAAAAGTGGTTTTCAAGTGAAGTTTTCAAGTGGTTTTCAAGATTTTGAAGAGTGGGTTTCAATATTCTTCGATTGAAAATGATTTCGTGGAACTTATGAAAAGTTAGAAATTTTTACGTACTTACGTACGACAAAAAAAATTAGTGCCCTTCAACCTTAAACCTTAATGGTAGAATGCTTAAGACTCGTCTTAAAAATTCGAATACTTGCTTGGTCTAAGCATTAGCATCAGCATTAACCTTTTCGTTGGCATTGACGCAATAGTGCGTCAACCTTCATTTCCCTATTTAACTTGCTCTGATTTGAAATCGGCGCATCACTGGGCGGGTTTTTGGGCTCGCTGAATCCGAATTTAAAGTCAAAATTTGAAAATTCAAAATGGCGGCGCCAATATGGTGCACACAAATAAAAAACTTTACTCGTTTTAGGTGAAAATTAGTACTCCGGGATTTTTGAGGTCGCTTATTACGCATCTGAACTTTAAATTTGTAAATTGAAAATGGCGGCGCTAGAATGGCGGAGCGAAATTGAAAATTTTACTCGATTTAGATAAAAATTGGTACTCTGCGATTGTCGAGGTCGCTTATTACGAATCTGAACACAAAATTCAAATATTTTTGTTCAAAAACTTCAAAGCCGTTTTTCCACGATTCACTTTTTTGAACCTTGTGAAAGTTCTAACTCTTGAACGAAGGTTCAGATCCCGCTCTGAAATGTTTACAACATATTCTTAGTATCATCACCCATCGCGTGAACCACAGAAACCAAAATTTCAATGACACAAAAAAGTATAAAAAATGAAATACCGACCGAAATTTGAGTAAAAAAATGTTAATTTTCGAATTTTGGTTATAGTAATTTTTTCGAAATAATATTATCGGTTCACACTGAAGATACATTCATTATGCAATTATAAATATGTTCATTTTTTTTCAGACACCCACATCGATGCCGAGAACTTTCACCATAAAAGTGCGCGCAAAAAAAATACATTGCTTAATTATGTCATATCTCCGCCATTTGTTAATATCTCTGATTTTTTTACATATACCTAACCATGTGCCAAAATGATCTGTAAAAAAAATGTTGTCAATATATGCGTCATTTTTTCGTTAACCGCGTCTAGAAAAGTACCTTCGAAAATCGGCGAAATAGCGTATGTAAGGCCTCAATGGAACAGGAGCACATTTCATTCAGGAACATTCAACGCAAGTCTACGTGGAGAGCCAGTCGCATATAAGAGTTTCAACAAAATCGAAGGCGGGCAAGCACGTTCCTTGTAAGAAAAATAAAAAACAATACGTGCGGTATAAAATGTTCAATACCGCCTTAAGGCCTGCCGTAAATAAATTATTCCGCGTGCGTGTTATTCGAAGGCGAACGAAGGGATGATAGGTTGATTTGCCTGAGGACGTTCGAGCACCTATAGCATTCTCTCTTATCACGTATGCATTACCTCAGCCGAAAATTTATCAGCACTCTGTGGCTTCCGCAGGGCAAGCACGAAGGGCGTATTCGCTCGTTTCAAAATCTCGTGGAAGGTGAGGGTGACCCCGCGAGGTCTCGTGAAAACGAAATAGGTCGATATCTCACGGCCAAGCCTGTTAAGATATTGTCCAAATATTCTCATGAAGCCGACACCGAGCTGAACTATTTCGAGCTGCCGATCTACCACGAAGTGCCAGGGGAACGCCTTGCAAAAACTCGCCACCCCCATACGAAGATCCGCCGCCTCGAGGGAAAGTGGACGGAGCTGTGACGTCACCACGTCGTAATCGTCGTCGGCATCATCCTTTGGGACCAATCGCTCCTCGTAACGTTCGGGCGTTATGCGGTATCTGCGAAACATTGAGACCAATGCCGTTTTTTTTTTTTTTTTTTTTTTTCGTATGTTCACGAATACATGCGTGTATATGGAATTATGATTTCGTTTGAATTACCCATATCCGGAAACCCGGATATGGGTAATTCAAACGAAATAGTAAATAGGTAAAAAAAAAATCCGGAGGGCAGTTTTAGAAAACCTACCGCTGGTACGAGAATTTTTTTGTAAAAGAAAAATGACAAGAAAAAAAATAACAAAAAAAATAGCTAGTCTTATCTTTCTTCGAGTACTCCTTCGTTGCTTTTCGTACAATTATTGCATGAAACATTTTGCCATGAGCACGGAGATTTTATTTATTTTTGGTAATTACATTTTTTGTTTACCTAATAAAAAGCTACCCTTCGAATGGGGGCCGGCAATCCTGTTGAGCTCGGCTCGAAAGAACTCCGTTCTTACAAGGAAATGTTGCGAGGTCGATTTCTCCGATTTTGATGAAATTTTGCATGCTTGTAGAATGGGCAAAAATAGGCGACACGTGTTTTTTTTTTATATCTGCGCAACTCGATTTTTAAGGGGTGAAACGCTTCCGCGAAAATAGGGGTGTGTTTTGTTTTTCGTCGATAACGTTGTCGTTCTCATCTCCGATGTTTAGTGCACGAGAAAAGTAAACATTGTTGCAATTTGAATTTTTTTCGTATCTCGTGTCATTATGACGTTTCGAGGAAAAACAAAAAGCATTCCAATTTTTGAGGGTGCGTTCCAACCCTTAAAAATCGGGCTCCGCAGATGTGAAAAAAAACGTGTTGCCTACTTTTACCCAATCTACGAACATGCCGAATTTCTTCGAAATCGGAGAGATCGACCTCTCAACCTTTCCTTGTTAATGTATAAAGAACTACATTTTTATAGATAATGAATAAAAGCTCCATGCTGATGACGAGGTTTTTTGAATTTATGGTGTTGACGTTTGCATCGTTGGACTGTAACGATAATTCTTGTTTGTTTGCGTTTCGTAATGATTTTTTACTTTTTAAATTCGATTTTTACAGCATTGGGTTAGGGATCTTTTTGATGGATCTTTGAAAACGTTAGTTTTGTAGGCTAAATGTGTCAAAAAAAGGGGAAATGCTGAAAACCAATACTTACGTTGCGTTCTAACGATGCAAATTTTAATACCATTAAAATGTTCTGTATTCGAACGCAAATGAAATACTCAAGCTGACTGATTAGCCGAACATTTTTTCTATTTGATTATAAAATAGATGTAGGCAAGTAAGATATTGAAAAAGCGAAACGGTTCACATTTGATCACATATAGTGTCATTTAAAAAATACTACCATGAGTTCGATAAAAATATTTTAATCCAAATTTACTAAAGGAGCATCATTTTTAAAAATATGTAGGAATAAAATGAGTTGTTTTAATTTTATGTGTGAGAAAATGAGACTCTGTAAGATCTATAGATCTTTCAGTCCTTAAATCCAATACATATTCTTGCATTAAAGTTTATAGGCTAATTTTTGTTTGGATTTCTTCTAAGTAATGAAGAAAATTCATTTAAAAAATCGTGAGTAAATGAATGAGTAAAATATTTGATATGAATTCTTATAAGCAATATTTATTTACCTACGACATATATGATATTCAATATAAATGTTCGGTGGAAAACACACAATATCTATAAATGGTGACTATTATTGAATACTTGTCGTTCTCGTCCCACATTAATTTGCAAGAAATGATTCACTTGTAAATTCAAGAAAAAAAAACATCTGCTATTTTGTTTTATCAACGACCAATAATCCGATTAGAATTGACCGATATATTTGAATCGGGCGTTCCTGCTGAGCCACGTAATTTCACAATCAAATGTGCGCTTTTTCCATTTTCTTGAACTAAATTTCCTGGTCAGGCTTTTTTTCTTTTCTCCTTTTTTTACGTATACAAATATCTCTGTGAGAGTCGTGTCGATTCGAGCTGGCACGAACAGCGATTGCTCGTATCCCCGATAGAATTCCGTCGAATTTAAATCGAAGTAATGCGTTTGGTGATCGAATATTTTCTCGCCATTTCCATTATTCTGGAATTCAGTCGCGCGGGCACGCAGTCGTAGAATTCTCCTGTGCGGATTCGTCCTCGAAAGACTATATAACACGTTCTATCTTTTTCAACTTCGAGCATCCTCGGTAATTTCATCCCGTTTTACGCTTTCAATTTCCCATACGAGAACACATGTATCAGACGATACGATTTAATTTCCCCACGGTGTGAACATTTTTTTGTACACTCGTTTTTTTTCTTTCGACTTCGGAATACTTTAAATACGCTTCGATTGGACATTTTTACTAACTGTGTATCTTAATTTCGACGTATTTCTTCAATTTTCGATCCAAAAGTGTTTTTAGTTTAATTTTTTATCGACATTTTTTACGGGATACATCTATCTCTCCATCTAAAAATATTTTTATTCGATAGTATCACCGTTTAGCTATTTTCAAACTCGGTGGACATGATATCGCGAGAACCACTGGATGGATTATTTCCAAATTTACAGGTGATACGACGAGAAACATTTAAAGGTCGTTGACGATCACACTTTTTGAAAATCGTTCTTTATTTTTTAATAGTTACGTAAAAATGACGACTTTTGTCATAGATTTTCTATGCATGAGGTTCAGTTCGTCGTCACGTTGTTAAAAAGCAACAATTGAAAAATCGACGGTCGTCAACGACTTGCATTTATTGTTGACTTGAATAATCCGTTTGGTTTTTAGATTTATGATGGACTGTTTAAGCTGGAGAGCGTCCACTGCCAAATGTTGCGAAAAAAAATTCATCATCTGCCGGCGGCCATGGTTTTGTTGCTTTTCTGATTTTTTTGATGATTTTTTCAAGGCTTTCAATATTTCCAAAATAGTTTTACCTTTGTGTAAAAAATGCTTTTTTTTTTCACCAACCGTTTTTCCGTAAAAAAAAATTCGCAATTTGGAACAACATTTTACTGATTTACAACTGTGTTACCATTGGAAATTAAAAATAAAATTGTCTCGCCAAATATATTGGCCATATCGCCATACATTGTTGGTTCAGTTTCCGAACTTTTTACTCTGGCAGAAAAAAAAATGGAGTAGCGAGAATGAAAGTATAGGAAAACGTGTTCACCTGAAGAACTTCGTGTTATATGGATCAGGCAGTATGTACACGTCAGCTTGGTCGTTATAAAATTGACTGGCAATGGCCTTGAGACTTCCGACAAGAAGATAGGCAATGGACGGGTGGTCAGTCGTAAAGTGTAATTCGAGCGCTTCCGGTGTTGCGATACACACAAATTCGGCCTCGTTTTCCGAGCCCGATTGATGCTGCACCACATCGTTAACTCCATCGAGGGTCGTTAGAAATGCAGTCAGGTCATTTCCGAGACATCGAAAAGCCCGCTCCAAAATTCCGACGCAAGCCGTTGATATTAATTCCTGGCCCAAATGATCGAGAAACTCGTTAACGTCGACATCTGAAAACAACACATTTTTCAATCAACAATCGCCTTACTTAATTAATTTTCGCTAAACGGGTTATGCCTAGTTGTAACGATAAAAAACTGCTCATTTTTCGGATTTGTTTCCTAGAAAATCGTGATGATAAATTTATACAAAAATGATGTATTTGAGAAAGTATAATCTGAAGAACACTCTGTGATTTTTTGGTGTTAAATATTTAATTATAATCGATTTAAAGCCGGGAAGCAACTCTCGCAAACGTCTTTTGCGGTGAGCAATGCCGTTCTGAACCAGCTTATCGAAAAATATTTAACAGGTTTCACTAATATATTGATTATTCTATCTTATAATTTATTAATAGTCTCTATCTATGTTATAATCTCTTAATATTTATCTATATTAATCAAACCTGTGACCAATCGAAGGAATTTCCAACATATCAAATTAAAACAAAATGGCGCGTGTTCCAAGTGGGAGTCTTGATTTTTGCGAAAATGATGAGCATTTTTCGTTCATCGAATCAAAAGTATACATCGAAAAAAATCCTTCTATCGAATACTGTATTTTTACATCTAAAAAAGCTCTAAAAATTCCAAAATGATCGAAGCAGTAGTTTTTGAGACAATTTGCTCACAGACTTTCAAAATGTAAGTACTTTCGAGAAAAAGCGTTTAAAGTTTCGAACGTCGTTCCGAGCGTTCCGACGGGCGTCAACACAACAGCCTATAAATCTGTCAATTTTGATTCGCCCACCATGAAATTTTCAGGGAACATTTAGAAGATTATATACTTTCGAAATACATTGGTTTTGAAGAAAGTGAGTCTTTGACTTTTACAACTACGCGTAATATCTTAATTTTCTACTATCACTTTTGAATTCGTAATTCTTTGGAAACATTTTTGAAATACATTTTCAACCCAAATAAAACCTTTGGAGCTTAACGATCGCGTTAAATATTAATTTTCGTTTCACTTACAAATACCTTTTTTAATTGGTCATTCGATGTAAACGCTCTAAATAAATTCCCATTTTCAGGTATTTTTCCCGCGACGAGAAATCGAAATAAAAAAATTGTATTCAGTGGCCGAGGACATCGGGGCGTGTCTCAAAATTCTTGATACTTGGTAAAGACGTGCGACGATTTCATTAAGGATGTTGAGTCCCTATGAAACATGTTAATGTTAATTGTTCAATAAATAGCTTCTTAATGGTCATTAAATTTTTACACGACCTCCTGAATACTTCATGTAAAAGCATACCAAATTTTGAGAATTCTATCATCATTACTTCAACCTCCTTACGGGTTAAAATAAAAAATGATAAGAAAATTCTGAAAATTTGGTATGTTTTCGTACGAAGTATTTAAGAGGTCGTGTTAAGATTTTGGGACGATTAGGAAGCTCGTTATTAAAAAATTAACATTTTGTTAAGAACAATTTTTAAAAGAAATAAAAAAAAATGTATCAATAAACTTCGCTTTGTTTCCGTTGCTTTCAGTATATCGTAGATATTACAAAATTGAGAGGTAAAAAAAAACTTTTTGCAAAGTTACATCAGTTTCCATAAGACAACATTTTATTTGTGAATGTTAAATGTTCAATAACGAGGATCCTAATTGTCGTCAAATTTTTACACGACCTCTGAAACAGTTCATACAAAAACGTACCAAATTTTCAGAATTTCATTATCATTTGCGATTTGGGACTCAACATCCTTAAGACTTTTCGCGTTCGAGAAACTTTCGGTGATCGCATAATTCTGGGAAAAAAAGCGTTTTTTTTGGTGCGGTAGGTGTGAACAAATGGGAAATAAACACTGCGCGCTCGAGGGTTGTAAAGAGTGGTTTAAAAAAAGGAGCAAATAGTGTAGGTCGAGGGTCGGACGTGGGTCGAATTAGGGTGGATTTCTTCATGTACATTACTTAATTCCCATGGGTTAAGTGAAAGTCTGGCAAGACTTTCATTCTCGTCGGTCTATACGCACAGCCACATCAATGAGCAGAGGGCTCTGCAAACACGTGTTATTATTCTCTAGGCATACATCGCATGTTGAGTGGTCGACCATTGATTATTCCTATAAAAAGTCCCCAGTGAATGCACCTGCGAATTAACAGTGTGCAAGTGGCGATAGAACAACTCGCAGCGGTAACAGCTCTCCATCTATATCTGTTTCCCCTTTCTCTGTCTCTTCATTCCGCGTACGTGGAAAATTAAGTTATATCCCAGTTAAATCGATTCGGCCGCTCCGCAGCTACGACGATCCCTCCGAGAGGGCTCACGGCGCCCTTTGTGCCATCAGAGTCGATACATATATTTATACTGATATTCCCTTGCCACTGCGAATTTATTGCGTCAAAGAAGTCGTTTCGTAATCGCTCGGGGCAAGATTCCAGCCACGTCAAATCCTTCAATCTCCGCCCCTATATTTTTCTAGCACAAAAAATCAGAAGAGAAAACACGAATTTTCATAATACCGTCGAAATTTATTCAGATTTATAAATGCAGCCTTCGGAACGGTGATCAATTTTTTTTTACACAAAAGCACGTTTTCATTCAAGCCGAAAGGCATCGTTATCTTATAATGTACCTTTTCCACGCGTGAAGGGTGGTTTGAAATTACCTGACATTTTAAGTTGCGCGCCATTTTTCTCGTGACGAACATGTATTTACTGCTTATTATGTATTTACTTTGAATCTACTATAGTAATGGAGTGCTAATCTTTGACAACTGGCATCAGGAAATATTGAGCCCACAGTAACGGATGTAAAATAATGTGCGAATTTGACAATTTTTTTCGCAAAAAAAAATTGTTAATAACACTCATAAAATTAATTACACATGTATTTAGTATGAATATCAAGCTGTTGGAAAATCCAGCTGTTAGAAAAAAAAAAAAATTGTAATAACACTCATAAAATTAATTACACATGTATTTAGTATGAGTATCAAGCTGTTAGAAGATATTAAAAAAAAATGTTTTTGATGTACAAAATGGTCGACTTCTCGACACTTCTCGATACAACTTTTTTCCAATTAGCATGACAAATGACTTCAACAATTTTCACTCGATTTACTTCAAGTTTAAGTTATGTTCTTAATTGCATTTCGCACAGAAGTACGTACGGAATTTCTGATTAATCGAAAGCTTTTTATTTTATGAGCAGTTTATGAGCAGTTATAACGAAATTTTTCACGGAAAATTCATTTCTTAAGTTCAAATACCTACGACTTTTGAATAAAACAATATTTTTTAAGTTCCCTACGCACTTCTCTAGGTACTCTAATGTAGATTAACGAGAATTTTTGTTTTTTGTTGTAGGTAAAAAATTGTGAGTGCTAAGTGTCACGCCGCGGAGCGCCTAAAAAAAAGATAACAAAAGAAAATATTAGTAGTCAGCCATATTGAACATCGAAAAAAAAATATTTTCTAACAGCCTGATATTCATACTAAATAGATGTGTAATTAATTTTACGACTGAATCACTTGTTCATACGAAAAAAAATTGTTAAATTCGCACATGATTTCATACCCGTTACTGTGGCCTTAATGAAAGTAGTCCGCAATTACGCCCAAAATGTAATTGAAAATTTCGACAAAAAAGTGAACGAGGCGGCCATTTATCGGATATTGTGTTCCACACATAACCTCCATGTTTGTACCTTATATTAAAATTAAAATATTCATACTTTTCAAATAAACAATACGTTTTATTAATAAATTTAAATGTCAGGTCATTTCGAGACATTCTATAGAAGAATTTTGAGAACTGTGAATGTTCCACGAATTTCTAATACGTTTTGGGAAACGGTCAAAGTTTTCAACAGCTTTCATTATACTTTCCGCAACTATGCGTGATAAAAAAACGCAGTTATTTGATGAAAATTCGTGATCAAAGTAATGTCGCCCTTATTTTAAAAGTACCTCGGAACTTCGCGTGCCGAGGAAATAGAGCGTTGCGAAGCGGATGCTAAAACGAAACTTTCGCGAAATATTTTTCGCGCGACATTCCGTTTATTTCCCGTTGTACGTGAGGGGAGGAGAGATCGTGGAAACAAACTTGCGTTGGCAGAGTCGGAAAAATATTCGGAGTGCCATAGTCGGGGACGAGGAAAGTTTTGCCAGTGTCGCGAGGTGGTATATGGGAGTCTTCTCGTCAGCGAGACGCGACAAGCTCCTTAAGCGTGGAGCTATATGTCCGGGAGCGTTGGAGGGAAATAAGTCTTGCGAGAGAGATCTCACATTTGTCTCTTCGTATAGCTCTTTACAGTTCCTTCCTCGATGGTCTCGGTGGTGAAGAAAAGGAAAAATGTCCCGACTACCCTCGACGTATCGCCGCGCGATAAAATTCATACGTCTTATCGGACTTTTGGTGACTCAGGAAATTATGGGAGAGTGCGACGGAAAATGAGAAAGAGGGAGATACGAAGAAAAAGAAAGGGAGTGGACGAGATAAGGAATATGGAGGGTTGCAAACGGAGATGCGAAAGGAGGGAGGAAGTTGGAGAAAAGAAAAAACGGAAGACATAAGGGATGGGTCTAAAACAGGACCAAATGAGACTTGGAAGAAATAGGGTGGATGCGAGGTAGAAGAAGGGAAAGTGAAACAGTGAGTGCTAGGGTAAGAGAGCATGAGCTAGAGCTAGATAGACAAAGAGCCAAACACTCACCTAACCACACCTGCACTCGACTAACCACACATGCACTCAACCCCCCACCCACACACCTAGGTACACATCCAAACACCCAAACGCACGCACCAACACACACACCCCCACATAGAGACAGACACACACACACACACTCACACACACCTAACCACACATGCACTCAACCCCCCACCCACACACCTAGGTACACATCCACACACCCAAACGCACGCACCAACGCACACACCTACACATAAAGAAAGACACACACACACACTCACCCAACCACACATACAATCCCCCCCTCACATACACACACACCCACACATTGAAGTATACATGCACACACACACACCCACACACCTAGGTACACATCCACACCCAAACACCCACAAACGTACGCACGCACCAACACACACACCCACCCATAGAGACAGACACACACTCTCACCCAACCACACATACATTCTTCCCCTCACACACACACCCACACACACACACGCGCGCGCGCACACCTAGGTATACAACACACCCAAACATCCAGAGAGAGAGAGAGAGAAAAAGAAACACGCACACTCACCCAACCCCACATACACTCACGTCCACCCCCACACCCAAACACCTAGTTACACATCTACATCCAAATACCCACACACCCACACACTCACAACCACGCACGCACACTCCAACACACACCCACACAAAAAGAGAGGGAAAGAGCTAGAGCACGAGATTAGCAGAGATCAAAACTAACTTTCCCAAAATGTCGTATCCCTCGGTAATATCGAGCGTAACGAGGTGGAAACTACCCTCTTCGTTACTTGCGTCCGAGAGCGTATTCGAGTACCCTATAGATCTCAGGCGTCGACGAGAGTCGCGAGTGTTTGAAAATTTAACCCGCTTAACGATTCGACGCCATATCGCAGCGGAAAGGGCCGCGAGAAATAACGATGAGAGGGGGGGGGGAGAACGAATAATCCGATCTACTGCAGTAGATGTGCAATGTAAAAGGCGGCCAGTGCATCATTTATCGTCGCTTTTCTTCCTCCAATAAACTCGCCTACGTATATCGACAGGACTATAAAGGGTTGCGCGTCGAAGAGACGCGTATATTGAAGCGAAGTAACAATCGTCCCGCTCGTTCTCCAAGTATGATCGTTTTCCTTTGTTCGTCGAGATACGACAAAGTAAACAACAACAAGCGCACAGAGAACTTATGGCCGAAGCAGGCAGATTCTGTGGGGTGTTCTCAGTGGAAACTGCCGCAACCTGCACGGGCGAACATACAAAGCGATTGGATGAAACCCTTTTGATTGCGCACAGTCAATACTGTGCCGCGGAATACAGCTTCCCTCCGGCAAACTCGAGTGATTGATATTGTGCGCCTTTTGTCCCTAACGGAATTCGTCAGACAGTGCGAACGACGCACACTTTAGTTTCCTACAGTCTTTGCAGTGGTACGAGTCAACGAGCTGGAGGACGCCAGCCTCAAAGTCCGCGGAAACAAACGGAGTACGTGGATGAGACTCTTCAATGAATATTTAGAATATAGCCAGAATATATTCTTTATTTGCACTCATTAGAGTGTATGGACAATCCTAGTCAGGGGTAGCTGAAATTGAATCGTACATTTATTATTTTATATTAGAATAAAAATATTCGTACTTTTTAGGTAAATAATACGTTTATTTAATAAATAAAAATGCCAGGTCATTTTAAGACACCCGTTATATCGTATGAAGTGCAGGCTAAAAAAACCGGACTTGTCCACATTATGTCCATTTTTTTCTTGTGTTCTTCATGCTCACCTTCATTAGCTCCCGAAATATTTTGAATCAAATTCGGCTCTAAACGCCTCACAATCTGTTGAAAACTGCCTTTCAAGCGAAAATGCAGTTTTTAAACAAATGAGATCATATGTAAAGTCAGTCGTAAATTGCACAATGTGCCGACCCTGCCTGAAATTGCCACCTAGCGGTGCTTTTACTTTTCAATTTATGTTTTACGTGTATTTGATAATGTTTAACTTTACTTGAGTAGAATTCTCCAAAGTAGCGCACTCCCCCTCAACTGTTTTGAGTGTTGCTGTACAGTTTGGCACGAACAACTAAAGAAGAGAATTAGTACAATTTCAGGAAGTTTCAGTCAGTTAAACGACAATTATGACGAAAACTTTCTCTCGTATATAAATTACCCACACTAGAAATGTAATACATTATGTACCACTTTTTCATGAAACTTATCAATTTCTCATCGTTTTTGACAGGGAACATCACTTAAGGCCTTAGGCCACAGTAACGGGTATAAAATCATGTGCGAATTTAACAATTTTTTTCGTACGAAAAAGTGATTCACTCATAAAATTAATTACACATCTATTTAGTATGAATATCAAGCTGTTAGAAAATATGTATATTTTTTTTTTCGATGTACAAAATGGCCGACTACTAATATTTTATTTTATCTTTTTTTAGGCACTCCGCGGCGTGGCATTTAGCATCAACAATTTTTTACCTAGAACAAAAAACAAAAATTCTCGTCAATCTCCATTAAAATACCTAGAGAAGTATGTACGGAATTAAAAAAATATTGTTTTATTCAAAAGTTGTAGGTATTCGAACTTAAAAAATGAACTTTCAGTGAAAAAATTCGTATAAAACTGCTCATAAAATGAAAAGCTTTCAATTAATCAGAAATTCCGTACGTACTTCTCTGCATGATGCAATTAGGAAAATAACTTTTGAATTTGAACTAAATCGAGTGAAAATTGTTGAAGTTATTTGTCACGCCAATTGGAAAAAAGATAACAAAAGAAAACATTAGTAGTCGGCCATTTTGTACATCGAAAAAAAGAATATACATATTTTCTAACAGATTGATATTCATACTAAATAGATGTGTAATTAATTTTATGAGTGAATCACTTTTTCATACGAAAAAAAATGTTAAATTCGCACATGATTTTATACCCGTTACTGTGTCCTAAGGCCTTAAGTGTAAGTTAATGATAAAGCATTGAAAACTATTAAACACATATTTTTTTTTATCGGTGGGAAATCGATTTTACGGGGAAAACCACCCCTCGAGGAAAGGCATGTCACCCCTTAATTTTTTTTCACTATTTCTCCTGTGGATTTTTCATCGCTCAACAATGGAAGAATTTTGGTTTTCGTTTCACTTAGACTGGTGGACTGCTTGTGGGTGAAACAGCAAAATCATCCTTCGACACTCCTTCTTTTTGAGTGGTGCCCCCCGCCTTTAAACAATTTTTTCGCCAATAAAAGAAAAAGGTTTCTGATAGTTTTCAATGCATTATCGCGGGCGCGTACATTCCATACCAAAAGTGAGCTTCGGCGAGAATTGTGAGTATTTTGCGATGAGATTAAAATTTGAAAAATCAACCACATCGAAGATGCTAAGAACATTAATTTACGGTAATAATTATGGAGGAAAGTCATAAGTAAATTGTTAAAAAAAAATTGTTCAACAATTTTCTGGTGAACTACTTTCTTTATATTATAAAATGAGTTCGTACATTTTTCTGAATAAGTATACATTTTTTTATAATTTTTTTTTTCACTTTCATTAAAAAAATTTCAATTCAAAAAATGGATGAAGAGTCACAAATTTTCAATATGTTTTCGGGGCAATGTTCCATATTAAATCCAAGAAGTGTCCGCGGTATTGAACGAACGCTGTAATCGGTACAGTCTCTGAAAAAATTCAGAAGCGGGATTTTCGAAATAGAGAGAAAATCAATAAATAATCATATGGATACAAAAAAATACCCTAACTAATTCAATGTCACCAAAAATCAAGTATACTAGAGATTTTTTGAACAAATTTTTGCTTAAACTATATATTCATAAATCTTTGGCATTCTTTTTATTCAAAAAAAATGTTTTCAGCATCGTCAATACGGTTGATTTTTTTTTTTAGATTTCAATGTTATCCCAAATTACTCAAAATTGTCACCGAAACTCACTTTTGGTAGGGAATGTACGGGCATGTACATCCTTAAGTGATGTTTCTAGTGAGATTAAAACAACGTTCTATATAAAAGTGTAATAACTTTCCAACGGTGGATTTTTTTTCAAATTTCATATACAAATCTCGAATAAACGAGTCTATGACCCAATTTTCATCAGCATTCCTGTCAGGCGTCTACACGGCTTTATCCCTTTTAAACTTTCACAAATAATTATTAATAGGTAGTGATTGGAAACGTGAAATATTTCATAATGATTCTACCAATATGGAGCACAATAAAAAAGTAGAGTATAATATTGTACGAGCTTTCACAACGTTTTAAGCACAGTCAAGTTTTTCACTCTGTGAGGAAAAAGCTCCATCCACGAAAGATGCAAAACCCTGCTAAAGTAGCATTAATCTTTTTTATAATTGTAACAATTTTTGCAAAGTCTTCGCCTTTGTTCTTCATTCGTAGGGCGTAATGCTGAGGCGTGCTTTGTGCACTCTTGTTCAAAAGAGCCACGAATGCACGAGAGTCGGTTTGCGTGTGAGGGTGGTTTTCTGCCGCAATAGCACGAGTCAGCGTACGTTCAGGGCGGGAATGAAACTGGGAAGAATTACAGGCGAGTGGGATGAGAGTGCAGGGAAAAATGACGCGGTGATATTGCTCGTAGAGCGTACATGGAAAATGGGAATTCTTCGGTGCAAGCACGACGCATACTTTGCTGCATACAGGGTGTCCGGGAAATGAACGCACAACTTTGATCGTACATCCACTCGGGAAGGAGAGTGGGCCGAACATTTCTAGCATATATTCGTTCGTAATTTTATTAATTTTTATTATATATTTATTGATATTCACTGACAAGAAAAATATATATTTTTAAATATTTTTTAATAATGTTGATTTTAATAAATGAAAAATTTAATAAAATATTAAAAATATTCAGAAGTGGGGCTCCTGCTAGAATCAGGCTAATTTTCTTCAAGGGTTCAAACAAACCCAGACAACCCCAAACAACTCTAAATAACCCGAAACAGCCTCTAACCAAAATTTTTCTTATTCTAACAGGAGCCCCACTTCCGAATATTTACCATATTTTTCGACACTAAAGTAGGATTAATAAAAGCTGAGGCTAGCCGTCCGGATAGCGGCTAATTTCACGCGGCTCACACACAAACCAATACAAACTCTAACAAATCAACCCAAAAAACAAACCCAAACCCAAATCCAAACTCAAACATACAAATTCGAACAAACCAACACAAAACCCAAACCCAAACAAAGCCAACCCAGACCAAACAAACGCAAACAAATATACTCAAACGTAAACAAACCATCCCAAAAGACAAACCCAAATAAACAAATCCAAGCAAACCAACCCAAAAACAACCAAACACAAACAAAGCCAACCAACCCAAACCAAACAAACGCAAACAAATATACTCAAACGCAAACAAACCATCCCAAAAGACAAACCCAAATAAACAAATCCAAGCAAACCAACCCAAAAAAACCCCAAACCCAAACAAAACCAACCAACCCAAACCAAAAAAACATACCCAAACAAGACAAACCCAAATATAAGGAGTACAACTTTGCAGTGACCGTTTTTTTCAAAAGTTTAAGGCTTTATTATAAAAAAGTGATTACATATTTTTTAATCAAAGTACTGCCCGTCGCTAGCTACGACCTCGGCCCATCTTTCAGGTAGCATTCGAATCCCGCGTCGATAAAAGTCTTGGTCCTTGGAGGCAATCCAGGAATCGACCCAATTTTTGACTTCTTCGTAAGTACCGAAGTGCTGGTCAGCCAAATCGTGTGCCATTGACCGGAACAAGTGATAGTCGGAAGGGGCAATGTCTGGAGAGTACGGCGGGTGGGATAAAACCTCCCATTTCAGCGTTTCCAAGTACTTTTTCACGACATTTGCAACATGGGGTCGGGCATTGTCATGCTGCAATATCACCTTGTCATGTCTTCCGTCGAATTGTGGCCGTTTCTCTTTGAGTGCCTTACTCAAGCGCATCAACTGACGTCGGTAGAGTTCCCCTGTGATGGTTTCGGATGGTTTGTGCAGCTCATAGTACACAACGCCCAGCTGGTCCCACCAGATACACAGCATCACTTTGGATCCGTGAATATTCGGTTTGGGCGTCGATGACGGAATATGACCAGGCAGTCCCCATGATTTTCGGCGTTTAGGATTATCGTAGTGAACCCACTTTTCATCTCCAGTCACAATCCGGTGCAAAAATCCCTTCCTTTGTTGTCTTTGGAGCAGTTGTTCACAGGTAAAAAATCGGCGCTCGATGTCTCTCGGCTTCAACTCATGCGGGACCCAGTTTCCTTGCTTTTGGATCATACCCATATCCCGGAGACGTTTTGAAACTGCTTGCTGGGTTACTCCTAACGTCTCGGCGAGTTCCTCTTGAGTTTGGCACGAATCCTGGTCCAGCAAGGTCTCCAATTCTGCGTCTTCAAAAACTTTCTGCCTTCCGCCACCATGCTTGTTCTCGACCGCAAAATCTCCACTTTTGAAGCGTTGAAACCACCGCCGACACGCTTTCTCACTAATAGAATCCTCCCCGTAAGCATCTACAAGCAAACGGTGGGCCTCAGCCGCAGATTTCTTGATGTTGAAGAAGTAAATCATAACCTCCCGCAAATGCTGAGAATTCGGTTCGTAGGTTGCCATGTTTGAGTGCCTATAACTTTATAATGCATACACGTATCCGTTAGCTTTTTTAAATGGTTTACATTGGCAGAGCCTCTAGTTTAAAATGCCACTTTTTTTATTGAGCTAGGGCCACTACTTCGGCCGCAGTGGCTCTCTAAGTAAAACGGTCACTGCAAAGTTGTACTCCTAATAAACAAACAAAAAACCAAAACCCAAACAAAACAAACCCAAACTCAAACAAACCCAAACAAAATTATGAAGATTTTCTTGGCATGACTACGTGTCCGGTATTCTTCCGGATAGTTTGTTTAAAAATTTAACACATTCTATTCGGACAATTATGTATATGTTATTCGTCCGGATACTAGCTTACACGAATCACAGTAATATGTACGCTTACTGGAAATACGGCGTGAACTGACAAGGAACATCCCTCAGGTGTCATCCTTCGATTTTGTTAAAATTTGGAAATGTTATAAAGCACCGAAAAGTAAGCGATACGCATTTTTTTTATCGGCGGTAAAACGGTTTTAAGGGGTGATACCACCCCTCGAAAAAAGGAATCTCTAGGGGTAATATAGCAGTTTCACACACAAGAAGTCCACCGATTTCAATGAAACAAAAACGAAAATTCTTCTAACCCGAAGCAATGAAAAATCCACTATAGTGGCATTGCAAAAAAAAATTAAGGGGTGAAGCACCCTAGATATGCTCTTTTTCGAGGGGTGGTTTCACCCTTTAAAACCGTTTTTCCGCCGATAACAAAAATACGTATCGCTTACGTTTCGGTGCTTTACAACATATCCAAATTACAACAATATCGAAGGGTGTCACCTGAGGGATGTTCTTGTGAGCCGCTATCCGGACGAGGAGATACGCCGTTAATTAAAATTAACTACAAAAAATAGTCATAGTTGTAAAAGTTTCGTAAAGATGTGACTACGACCGATGAAAGTTTTTAGGTCGAGTGATAATGTTTATTTTTAGCTTTTACTATCGTGCTGCGAATCTCGCCGAACGAACGATCAAGTTTTGAAAATTGGAGTTAAAATCTTCAGACGATTCTGACTGCACTAGAGTTCGGACACACTGTACACCCGACAGATTTTACTTTAGAAAACATACTTCAAGAATATATACATACATACGAACCGATACGTTCAGCCTTCGCTGCACAACGAAAACTTCACATTTTTTTCTTACCTCCGGTATTAATGCCGACAAAGCGATATATAAAGCTGCCTCGTTTCGTCTCGCGAACGTATCGTGCTCCCTAATCCGGTAAAATGTTTCCTCTAAATTATAGTAGCGCTCCTATCGCTCGTAGAGTCACGGAGACTCTAGTTTATTGCTTACCAGGCATTTTCCGCATGAATATATTTCGCACAGGCTTGAAATACACTTTACTCGATTGCCCTGTGATCTGTGATTACGGAAATGTGCGCATGAAAAGCCTCGACTTAAGGGTTGTCCATATCGATTCCACCACGCTCCAAGGGAGTTTGTTTTTTCTCCACACCGCGAGCAAATGTTCACAATGACATTGTATATTATACATTATACATCGAGGAGTTTAGAATTGTCCAGACGATCGTTTTAATTTTTCTCGTATACATACGTAGACATAAGAAATAAATTTGAGAAGTGTGAAAAACCCGATTTGTTTTTACATTTCGGATGGACCGTTTAAGCTGGAGAGTGTCCACCGCCGAAGGTCGCGAAAAAAATTTCATCATCCGCCGGCGGCCATGTTTTTATTGTTTTTCTGTTTTTTTTTAAAAAGCACCCAATATATGGACGTTTGTTTTGAAATAGTATGCTTCTTTTTCACCAAACGTTTCCTCTTTACGATGTACCCCTTAACGACAATAAACCGTTCATAATTTATGGGCTTATTGGACAAATACGTAAAACGATATTTTTCATGTGTACTTTGCTCGGGCAGCGTGTTTTATTTACGAAAGACCGTTGTGCTATTTACCTCTACGAGGTGTACTCAATTTTTGCGAGTCGACACGTCAAGGCCATCGGGAACTCGAACGTATCGCAGAGTAAGAAAGTACATTGGGCAAAAGACATTGCTCAAACAAGGGACCATTTGCCCAGCCAGCATTAATGCTAGGTGGGCAAAATGCAATTACCTCTATTGGCACGCATTAGCAATCGTCAAGAAAGAAAAACTGACTTCGGTCGTTAATGAGAAGTTCACGTACCGGGAGTCCTGGATGCCGATGCAAATATTCGGAATAGGGCTAAAATTCATATACCAAGAAGAAAAAGTCCGATGGACATTTTTGTTTTCTTTGCTTCATGTTCTGAATAGTTGCACATAATTAACATTGTTTTCCATATAGAACACGTGCCTGTTATTACACTGCTTTATACATGCTATTGTTTGATGAATATATATCCTGTTCGAACGTCAGTAAACTGAAGTAAACAAAGTAAAATTATAGGTCGTACGTACCTTTAAAAACCAAAAATGTATCTTTTTTTTATTGTCTCAAATGATCTTTGAACATTCCAAAAATATCCTAAGAATTTGGTCTGAAGAAAAATGATTCTCAATCTTTGAACGCGTTTTTCTTGAAACCATTTTTTCAAAAGCTCCGATAATTTTCGTCCGATTGGCTTCAACTTTTAACTGTAGCTTCGTATATATATTTTCTAGCGAATTAAGATATTTACGATCAACTAAAAATGACGCCTTTTATAAGCAAATTAAGGCCGTTTTTTCAGTAGAACATACGACTTATTTTCAAAATGGTGCCAAACTTGCAAAAATAAATCTTTTGTAATAATTGCGTGTACCTCGCTAGCAAAATTCATGTAGGTTACGATTATTTGCACTTTTTTTGGTCTAGTTGCTCATGTGTGATTTTTTTGGGGGGGGGGGGGGGGGTTGATTTGAGTGTCTGTAGATATGTAAAACCCTCCAAATCTCATTTTGGTTATTTTATTAGTATTAAAAAAAAGATATCCTAAAAAGCCTTGTTTTTCGACCATCCTAAGGTATGTAAGGCCAAAACCGTCGTGTTTGCCTTTAATTGGGCAGAATGTTTTGATACAATTTCGCTTTCTTGGTATTCAGGGATGAGTTGAATAATTTTGGTGTTTTCGCGGTAATGAATCCGGAATGGATTCTTGTGTGAGGGAAGCAAAAACCGGTGATCACCCTGTTGATTATTCGGAATATATATATAGATGTATACTATCAAAAACCGAAATAACGAGGAAATCGAATTTGAATATATTACGCTACGTGCGATCGTTAATCGATTTTTCATTATGACGGATGGCTCGTGTGTGTTTGGCATACAATGGGCTACCTTTTAACGACAAATGGAGTATGCAAATCGTGAATTAGATCACACAATAGTTCAACAAGAGATATCAAACAGGATCCGTCCATCAACATGGGTAGGTACTTTATCTATGTCCATCCTCTGATAAACACGTTCATATAGATATACGGGAAGCGGTGATTTCAAGGACATTCGTCTTCGACGATTGTCCTCATAGTAGCACAGTCCCCAAACTCAACATTGCGTAAAATAACGTGAACCCCAAACCAATGAATGTAAGCATTTTGATGGAAGAGGTAATTTCAAGGACTGCTATGTCCCCACCATCAACGATGTGTATATCCATACCGTCATAAATTACTTTATTTATTCCTGATAACGAGTGGATATGAAAGGAAGAATGTCAGCGAATAATTTCAAGGAAACAAGCTCTTTTGATTTTGCTCAATCGAGAATATCAAAGAAAAACAATTTCAGTATTCAGAGAGCGGAAAATAAAGAATGCACTTCAGCTCTCATTAAGGTTAATTACAGAGGGAGCAAAAACGATTCACGAGCGATCTGTTGAGAGAGAAAAGGAGGAAGAGGGAACTGCTGGGTGTTTTAGCAACAATAAATAGCGGCGTGTTCACAAGAAGGAGCAGTTCGTGCGTCGAAGCATTACGATCATAGTAGCAGCAAAGTTTCACTCGAGAGACTCTTTCGGTCTCCTTCCTGCGCGGAAACTCTCGTACTTCCGTTGCTATAGGTACTTGTAACTCAAACAAATGAGAATACGCGTCGGTGACATATACGAAAAGCTTTGAGAGGGATGGAACTATGAAGTGGCTGCACTTACGCCGTGTACTTCATGCATTTATCCGTGCATGATTGTGCACAGAATAATTCGACAAAAAAAATTCTGGATATTGTTTTTTTTTTCGAGGCTGAAATCTCCGATTCTCCGGAAAATATCGTCGATATTTTACAGGCAAAATTGGTGGAATTACGTAGTATATTTCACTGACATTTTTCGAGCTATATCGCAGACAATTTTTTTCTTAAGGGAGGTTTCTGGGGCTTGTAAGGCTTCTGCTTACAAGGAGCATCATTTGAGTGTCCGCCGTCGATTTTGGTGAAATTCATATATGTGATAAAGCATTGAAAACTTTTAGACACGTATTTTTTTTCTGCGGAAAAACGGTGTAAAGGGCTTCACCTTTAAAGCCGTTTCAAGGGTTTCAAAAACGGTTTTAAACCGTTTTTAAAAGCCGTAAAAAAACCCACATCTTTAAAAGCCTTAAAACACCCTTTATCCATTTTTAAAACCCTTAAAAAATCCTTTGCCCTTTTTTAAAAACTTTACGCTTTACCCTTTGATCTTAAAAAACCCTAAGGGTTTTTAAAACCCAAAGGGTTTTTAAAACCCTTAAAAACTGTTTACCCTTTTAAAAAAAGGGTTTTAAAAACGGTTGTAAACTGTTGTAAGGGCACCGTTTAAAGAAGGGCGTATCGAGGGGTGGTTTTGCAGTTTCACCCACAAGCAGTCCACGGATCCGAATGAACAAAAACCAAAATTCTTCCAATGTAAAGCGATGAAAAATCCATTGTAGAATAATGGGAAAAAATGAAATTAAGGGGTGACACACCTTTCTTTGAGGGGTCGTCCCCCCTAAAAAACGTTTTTCCACAGATAAAAAAAATTGTGTCCAGTAGTTTTTCATGCTTCATCACATATATGAGTTTCAACGAAATCGACGACGGACACTTAAGTGATGTTTTTCGTTAGTTGGGCTTAAAAAGTTTGATTTTGCTGTATAGGAAAGTGTTCTGAAGAGGAAGGTGTACTGTATGGTCCTGGCATAGCAGATTAGGTGCAAGTATGAGACTTTTCATTATATTCGCACATAAACTTCAGTTTGAGTATACTTCTGTACATCAACTGTATTAGTAGTAACTGTAGTAACTGTTAGTAGACTAACTGTAGTAGTAGTCTCTCTTCTATCTGTGTGAGTGAAAGGACGCTCTGCCGGTTAGTATTGTATGCAGTCGAACTTCGATATAACGAATCTCGAGGGAAGTTCGTTATATTGAGGTTTCGTTATATCGATCTCATTTTCCTTAAAATGTTATTAAAAAAAATATATTAGTACTACAAACATAAGGATATTTTTTAAAGAAAAAAAGGTTTGAATTGATGCAATTTTTTCAAGCAATTAACAATTACAGCATAATGTATATTATTTTGTCGTTGTGTGAAGAATTCGGGTGTCTATCGGAAGGGAATGAACAATCTTCGTTATATCGAGGTTTGACTGTAGTATAGTATAGTAAACTGTAATCGTGCTTTTTTCGAAACGACTTTTTTCACCTAGCGTGGGTGATTTCGGAAAAACGGTTCAACCAATCGGGCTACAATTTTCACGGCATATTTAGCATATGTATAGCCATCAACCGAACTAGAATGATTGAACAATATTAATCTTAACCTAACTACTTTCACCCGAATCATGACGAAAGCAAACGTTTTTGGTACACTTTGGCTAAAAACGACGCTATTTTATTATTTTGCGATATTAAATAATAATTCCAGTTCGGGCGATAGCGAGACTCATGCAGGAGATAAATGTTTGTGAATTTTTTTAACATACTTTTTTTCATGCCGATTATAAATTGTTATAATTATTTGTTATTATACACGATTATACATTGTTATTGTTATAAATGTTATTATTATTTAATAAATATAATCATAAGTTATTGTGATAATGACTTATATTATAATTATAATAAAGTTACATAAATAACTTATAATATAATGATAATAATTGAAATAAAGTTATTATAATAGCAAATAATTGTTATTATTGACGATTATAAATTGTCAAATAAATACAAACTTATTTGTAACAAAAAATTGTTTTCTATTCTGTAAGATAGTATCTTTGAGTGAAAAAAAGGTTTGTGCCAATACTTGCGACAGATTTTTACATTAAAAAAAAAATAGCTCATTCTTCTAGTCGTCACAGGAGAATGGCCCCCGAAATAATAATAATAATGGATTGACATTTCAGATTTAGTTAGGATTTAATCGCTTAATAAAGTAAATGGAAAATTTGAGGCTCGTCGTGCCACTGACGACTCGCTTTAGTTTCCATCTAGGACATTCAACATATGACTGGCAAAAGGTGCTTGAAACGACTCATATACCGAACAATATTGAGAGAGAGAGCGCGAGGATTTTGAAAGCTTGAGATGACAAAAGAATTCACCCTCCCTATTGCGTAGCCGGTTACTGGTTACATTTGACGGTAAAAGCTCCTTTGAATCCCTATCTATCTTTCTTTCGCCCTCTCTCGACTTCTCCCATTTTTTTTCTGAATTTTCGTCCTTGATTCCGTTTTCCTTTTATCAGGACTTCCCCCTTATACATCTTCATTATCCGTTTCCTGCACGCCGACCTAAACGGTCGTCCTTTTCTCTTCCGTCGATCCATCTGTTTGTGTACCAGTTCGCACAAAACCCTCCCCAAACAGACAAAAGTTTCGTGGTTATATCACGCACGCGAGCAAATAAAGGTAATGGTCGCTAAAACGAAGAAGGATTTGCTGCTCGTATACGTAGTGCACGCACAGCTAGTTTAGTCATCGACTTGAGGAGAGTAGCGACTTCAACTCGACTCAATCCATCAACATCGATGATTATTAAGGGGGAATATACCTTTGTACATTTTTTTTTGTATCTTTTTTTAATCCTCTCAAAAGGCCCCTTAACTATCCAAAAATTATTTTCAAAAGGTTGTATTGCATGGTCCAGGCATCGCCGATTAAAGGTAAACCCGAAATTTCCATGATTTTACAGTACTTGAATCTTTAAGGCGTTTTTCTCGGAACTATGTTTTTAGGCACGGGCGTGTGCGTAGCGCCTCGAGTTTTCAATCGATTGACTTGAAATTTTAACTGTAGCTTCTTGACAATATTTTCTAATCCAGTACGTAGGATTTTTTTCGATTAGTTGAAATTGAAAAATGTTATGATCCATATTCGCCTGATTTGTTTACGATTTATTTTTTTCATATTAACGCCATTTTTTCAAAAATCAATATTTTGAAAAACCCCGACGTACTGGACTAGTTTTTTATATCGACTACCGCGCCGCCATTTTCTCTCAAAATAATTTTTAAAAAAATCTTTCACTTTAAGACTCGTAGAAACATGTATAAAAAACTGAATTTAAAAATATTGTTTTGTTTTTCTTAAATAAATTGTCAAAAATGACCCTTGCTTTTGCGCTCACAACGGTATGTACGCCCTTAAACCATTTTTTTGGCGCGTGGATATGCCCAATGAAAGTTTATCTTCGAGCTTCAACGAGGCACCACTCCATCATTTTCGAGAAAAAGAAAATATTAAAATCTGAACAGAGCTAGCCTGATTGAACGCTCGGAATGACACACGCGCTGCCTGCATACGTAAAATTATAGTTAGCCCAATATCGCTGTCGTTAACTGGCGGTGTGGCAGCCGTGAAAGGAATATGCGCGAAAGTGGTGAGAACGTCATTCTGTTCAGAGGATCATAAGAAAATAGCGCCACGAGTGGGAAAAAAGAACGAAGAACGAAGTGGCATAGCATATTTCATAAATGTAATCATCAAAATCCATAGTAAAAATATTCTCCATATACGAAGCCATTCTTTGTGCAATATATCGGTCGCAGCTTTTATCTCCCACTTGCTCCGAACGGTAGAACTATCGCGAAAGTGCTTTTACGTATACCATATCGGAGATATGATTTTTAATGCACCAAGGTTGACTAGCCAATGACAGCGTTTCAATATTCAATCCTTGGAATATCGAAAAATAGCGATTCGAAAAAAAAAAATTCATTACTACTGCGGGAGTACTAAATATTCGGGGTTTGTTTTTTAAAGAAGGCATAAAACTCGAGTACGTGATTTCGAAATATATTTTCCCTCCTGGCGACTGCTTTTGGGGGACGGTCCGAAAAAGCTGATGTTTTTGTAGAAGTGGAAGAGATGACCTATATATTTAGTAGTAGTCGGAATGCTGGTCACGTTTCAAGCAAATGCCCTTTCAACTCATCCGTCTATCTCTTTCTCGCCCTGCTTCCCTCCTCTCTCTCTCTCTCTCACCCCCTCTCTCCCCCTCTCTGGAGCTATGAATCATATGATCTCTTGAAACGAGGTCGACGGGGAAAGCTCCGGCCGTACTTGCGCACGATCGCCTTTGAGCGAGTATAATTTTTGTAACACGCACGTGGACATGGTGCACGATTTTCTCTTTTTTTTCATCATTGTAATCATTACGGTACATAATAAGCCGAACTAAGATGAAGATCAATATGGAGGACGGATTAGTTTTCGACATACAGAAGAATCAGTTTTATTTGCCATGATTTGTCTCGTGTTTTGTATGCCGAGGATTTGAAAAGTTGATAACATACGATGGGGAAAGGAAAAACCACTAACGAGATCGTTACTTAAGATTTTGCGGAAAAATACAACTGCAGTGAAGAGCATCACCGCAAGCACTCCTCTGCGACGAATTTTCGCTGTATATAGATCTCTCGGCTATCCGAGATAGATGCCCCGAGACTCGTTTCTCCAGTGCTTTACGACAATTCATATATATCTCTTGTAAGCATACTCGGCGAGAGGAGAGAGCCTTGCTCGCCACCCCTTCGTTTCTTTCGACCCTCTTGTTTTTTTCTTCGGCTCTGTGGCTTTGCAGTCTCTCTCTCTTTCCGTGCATATATATACATACATACATGCATACATAAACATATATATATTTATATGTATATATATATATATATATATATATATATATTAGGGTGGTTAAAAAAAAATGTTTTTTTTTCCCCGTTACTCAACGGAAAATGTTACTACGTTATGAAAAAGTAATTCATACACAATTTGAGAAGTCTAAACATTTTTTTAGGAAGTGCTTAAACGACTTAAAAAGGCTTTTTTCGATTTTTCGTTAATATTTTTTCTTCATTTGTTTTCTTACTCCGAAACAACATATTATTCCAAAAAAACACGCATCCTTGTTAGCCGTTAAGTGATGTAAACACCGTGTTCTTGTTCATCAAGTGGTTTAGTAAACCGAATTACATATATTGATTTTTAATCTGCAACTACAAATTCTTTATGGTGAACAAAAATATTTAAATAAAAATTGTGTATTGTTACAGAAAAAATCAATTCAAGACTTACATTGGATCACGCACTAAGATGTTCTGTATCGAGATAAAAAAAAATTAATACTCCGATAATAATGAAAAAAATAATGAAAAAAGGCATTTGAGCACTAACTAAAAAATTGTTTAGAACCCTCCAATTTTGCATAACTTTCTTTTTCTTAGCATGTTTCAATTTTCCGTTGAGACAAAAAATCGATTTTTTTTTAACCACCGTAATATATATATTTATATTTAGTGATTTGTTGAACAAAAATCATCTGCTTTTGACTTTCCGCAAGCTATCAAAGTCAGAGGTTCGAATTGGTTTGTATGAAAATTTTGCACAATACCTTCTTTCGTAATGTTTCCATAACATTTAAGGTTGAGCAGAAGACTTTTATAGATAAAACAAGTATCGGACAGTATTTTTTGATCCGGGTAAAAAAGTTATCTTTTGTAGAAATGGCATGCGAGAACCAAAAGCAGATTATTTTTATCTCGTAAGCCGTGGGACTTTTAGTCAACTGAAATTCCAGAATGTCGTAGGACACGATCTGACCGATCGACAGTTGCAGGATTATCCATTCATAACGGGACACCCTGTATATATTTCTTTACCGCACCCTCGTTGCGTGGTCCTCGAAATGACGTCGCGGATCTCCGAAATCACGAGCGCATCCGTAAATCCCACAAACCCCCTGGACCCAATCTCGAGAACGAATAAATCAGGATTCAAACATTTCCATTCCGTGATTTACATGCATATTGGTGGTTTCGAAAGTAATGCTCTTTCCATTCTTATTTTCTACTAGAAAAATGCATCTAATAGTGGCTAATTCCACGAGAGCGGAAAGAGACCGCGAATAGGAGACCAAATTTTCAAACGTTTCGAAAAGTAGTAAAGAAATTAGCTTCCTTTGATTTGAGTAAGGCAACCTAAGTCCGTTTGTCCATTTCGTTCGTGGCGTGTGCAGCAAGTTGTCGACAGTTACTGACGATGTATGAACAAGAGGTCGATATCCTGGTGAAAACCAGGATATGGTAAGGGACAGGAAAGGGTGAAACCCCTTTCCTAATGAATCAAACTCAAATGTTCCTTGCGCTTGTGTGTGTGGGTGTAAAGAACTCCGAAAATACTACTAGATACGAGCGATAAACTAGGCTAAGGAAAAGAGCACAGAAGTGCTGTTGTGAGAGGGAGGGGAAAGGAGAGGGAAGGGTAGGAAAAAGGGCGAAGGGGTTCATGACGAAGGTACATATAGGTAAACAGTGAGGGATGCGACGCTCTGCTTTGTTGGCAGAAGCAAGTAAAACGCTGGTGTACAATTGTATACACACACGCGCGAAGATAGTGGACAACCGAAACGAAAATAAGTTGTCCTGCCACGACTGAGACGGCGTTGAAGAAGATGAAAATGTCTTGGGTCTCGATGGCAACATTTTTTTTGTTTTTCATATAAGGGCAAAGAAGGAATAAGGGCGAGAAAAAAATGTTTTCTTACCCATCTACTAGTCACGGCCAGCAGCACTTGGTATTGTCTGAATATAGTCTGCTGTTTGTTCACCTTTTTATGTTTACCCCACATTTTATTTTCCAACACGTTAATACTGCGACAAAAATGTTACCTTCGTAAAACCCATTTTATTTTCAGACGAATAGTTTACTTTTTTTCTTGATCAACGTGACGTCGTTTGTGGGCGACTTCGTAGAATTTCTCGAGTCTCTGGAGTGCAGTATGGAATGATAAGCGAGGGGGAGCAGAGAAGAATCGTGTATTCGCAACCCCGGGAACCTCTGCGCTAATAATGCAGCCACTCCTGTTGGGAACTGAATGTAAAAAAGAGACGTACTTCGAGGTATCATAATTTTGGAAAATTTAAAAATTGTTGGAATAAAAGTTTTTATCAATTATCCGTTCTTTAATTTATAATTTCGTAAAATATCAAAATCATAATTTTGTAAAATTTCGGTCATAATTTTGTAAAATTTCGAAATCATAATATTGTAAAATTTCAAAATCATAATTTTGTGAAATTTCAAAATCATAATTTTGTCAAATTTCAAACGATAATTTTGTAAAATTTCAAAATCATAATTTTGTAAAATTTTAAAATCATAATTTTGTACAATTTGACAATGATAATTTTATAAAATTTTAAAATTGTTAGAATAAAAGTATAAAACAATTATTCGTTGTTTAATTCATTGTACTTATTGTCAAATCAATAAACGTCCGGTTCAACATATGCGTTTAGTTCTGTGCAGATTCGACAGCTATTTCACCATTGTCATATTAAGAAGGGTACGTTCCACCGATAGATGTTAAAGAATACTGTTTTTTTAGACAGATACGTGCAGCAAAGTTCAACTTCTAAGTTTCCGGTTCACAGCATCGATTGCGGGAAAAGTATATTAAGATGTGGATAATTTCAGTTTCGTATGAAACTTTACAAATTGAGCCAGGATTTAAAGTAACGATTTTTCCTGAAAATATGTGCTACATTGCCGAAATTAAAAAAATGCTCGAAAAAGATATGCTGCAATTCAATGAAACGTCCAAGTTGAATTTGAATTCGAAGAGACTACATCGAAATCAGAATAGTCTACATCGAAAACATCAGTATTCTTTAATATTTATGATTACAATTCTCTCTAATTCTTGCGCAGTTTTGATGATTTGCAACATTTAAGGCCGCAATTTAATGTGTTTGGTTAAAAAAATTGTTTTTTTTTTTCATTTTCCTGCAGTTTGGAGTCCTAAGAATGTGTAGCCGACTGAAGGTAAATTGATGAAATCATTGAATATCTGCCCTACAACTGGATAAGAACCATAAAACGCGTTTTTCTCGAAATAATATATTTCAAATCGGGTTTTTTTTTTGTTCTCCGAAACTACTGGCCTGATCGACTTGCAATGTTGCACACATGTACAGTGCACGTCGGGCTATCATTCGGCCCTCCATCTTTTGGATTACTGAATAATTACTATTTTGCCGAGCCACCGAAACTGAAAATTTTATTGTTACAATCAAAGTACTCTTTTTGAAACGTCGCCATTTCGTAATTTTTTATAACATTTTTCATTAAAGAGCCGAACGATAACCACATTCGCAAAGGAAAGAATTTAAAAAAATGGTTCCCTTCAAATTACAAGAACGACCGCTATCACAACGCCCGACGATCAAAAATGTTCTCTACATAACCTGTGCAACATCAAATATCATGCACAATTTCGAATAAGATGCTTCGAAAAAATTTAAGACGTTACGTCAAACACGCATAAATATAATTGTGAAATACTAACACTGTAGAAGCTAACCGTTTCTCTAAATTTAATTTCCAAAAAATCACCTTGAAAATGGGTGTTCCCACTAGAATACGGCCTTAAACAATTATTCAACGAAATTTCAATAAAATCGCAACTGGTGCAGAACACACATAATTAGTCTCAAATTATTCATGCACACAATTGAATTCTAACGTTTCAACCATATACGCAGATGATTGAATGAGTGAAAAATTTATACGATATTGATTAACAGAGAACCAAAAAACATGGCACTATTTATGACTAGCGTATGAAAGGGGGATGTTTATTGTCTGTATTTGCCCAACAGACAAATGGAAGGCTATCTGTAGCACGTTGGTCTCATTTAGGGAACTTTATGCCACAAAGATCGGAATTCCCTCTTGACAATAGTTACGAGAATTTCATTGTTGTAATTCTCTACACATAATTGTGGTGATATATGTATTCGTATATATATACATATATACGAATACATATATGCATATATACATGCCTATATACATACATATATATATATACATACATACATACATATATATATATATATATATATATATATATATATATATATATATATATATATATATACAGGCATGTGTGTGCCTGTTTATATATGTCCGCGAATGCTCTACATGGTGCAAGTTCGTTGAGGATGAATGAAGCCATCAGGTCGATGTATGCTGTTGACGGTTCGCCGTTTCGTATAATTGAATCCGCAACTGATTTATCCACGACCGCGCGTAGAAATAGTTATGGAGTGAATCCATGGGGAAATGGAGTCGTTAGCCGTTGTAGAGTGAGTATGAGCACGGTTTAGACTGTGATCGTTTGAAGTTCACCAGCCATCCCGCAGTAAAAGTAAGAATCTACAGTGTCCACGTTTAATTATAATATGACACTGTTACTAATTACATTGGTATATATTGAATATGTTAAATACTGAGAATGACTATAATACTTGACTATAGTGGTTATAATATAATGTGACTATATATATATATAATCTGATCATCTTCACGCGAAATATAGTTGAAATTCATAAAGTACTACTGTGAATTTAACATCCATAGTGTTTATATAAATGTATTTTAAAAAATGGTGAAAATTGTCAATATTTGAAAAACATTGACATCGTCATATCACAATAACATGAAGTCGTATAATGTTATTATCTTGTTATTGTTCTAACGTAGTTTAAACGTAGTTGAAATTCATAAAGTACTATAGTGAAATTAATGTGAATGTAGTTTATATCTATGTATGAGAAAAAGTGTTGAAAATTGTCAATATTTGAAAAATATTGATCTCGCCATATAATCACATGAATTCGTATTATGTAATTATCGTGTTATTGTTCGTACGTACGTTGCACGAAAAACCAATTATTTCATTCATTTACTGCATTATGGAGTTGAATTAGTAAAACCGAATGGACTGTTACGATACCAAAGGTAACGATGCAGAATATAGACAATGAAATTTGTAGTAGTAATCGTAATAGCACGACATTGGTAAAAAAGTAAATGCAGATGCAGTTACGATTGGAGTTTGCATCGTTGCTATACAACGAAAATATTTTTTTCACGATTGCCCAATTTTTTTTGCACCCTTGGCCTACAAAAATTACTGTAACCTTTTTAAAGTGTAATGAACATGGAAAGTAATGTAAATAGGCAAATAGAAAAACGAAGATTTTTATTCCAACGATTGCTTTCCAACGATGCGAGCTCTAATAGGTACAAGCCATAGGTTTGACCAATTCTATCCGATACTCCTTTGGGTGGACAATTGTCCAAGCGAAAGCTTCGTTCTTCGGTTGACAATGTTTTTCCGGAGACCCAGAGATGAAACTGCTGGTTTTACGGTGCGTAGTTTTCATCACGTAACCTTTTCTTTGATGCAAATATAGGAGAGACAAGACTTAACGATGAAAAAAGATCGATCCCACAGATTTATAGTAAAGATGACCACAAAATAGGCACGTGTATCGGCACGTAACACAAGAGCTTCATAGTCCCGTGGACATCGGGGCTGTTACGATTCAGTGATAATTGCTCAGTCGTAGGGGTGCTTTTTATAGACAAATTGTACGTGGATAATATTATCGTTGGCTTGCCCAGTCACTCGCAAAGTGAACGTAAACAAGCCGTTAAAGGTTAAGCCGTAATGTTGAACGTGAGAAGATATCTCACCGCAATCATAGTTGAGAGTCTCGTATATGTCCTCGAGTAGATTGTAGTTTTCCTCGTTCTCGAGATTGCCCAGAAGCTCTTCCCTGCAACAAACATAAGCACGACCATCAGAGGAAAAACAATGGCGCATACCGTATATAATCGTATATACGTCGTCTGTTCATGTATATATGGATGCATGCGAATTGCAGCGAGATAGGGAGAAACGAGGAATTTTGATATTCAAGTCTGCGGGATGAATGCAACCCTCTTGCGTTTAGTTACAGCCCCGGAGAGCCCGGAATAAGTCAGAGCTTTATTTATTCATCCTTGCTCCGTTTTTAGTATTGTTCCCGTGTGCGTGTAGGTGGAAGTCGACGAGGCGAATGGCGCGGCGCAGCCGACGTTATGATTCGCGTCTGACCTATCACGGGCTTGAACTACTGACAGGAACTCCGACGGTCGAAAGTACATTCAGGCAGGACTTGGGCGGACGCCGATAAAGCGAAATCATGAAAGGAAAACATCTTCACGCGAAACATAGTTGAAATCCGTAAAATATTATAGTGAAGTCAATGTTAATGTTGTTTATGGGATATTCCACGCCATTTCAGCTACCCTGTGAACTCGACGATTCTTTGTTTTTCTGATTTATGTATTTTGTACAATTGTACTCCATCAAAGGAATATCCACACCAATTTTCAGACTTTTATCGCTCCTCTTTTAGGAGTTAAGGTTTTCTATAAAAATGTCGATTTTAGAAGTTTCGAAGATATCGACAAATGGTACTATTCAATTTTGTTTCATTTCAAAGCATACTTTCGTTAAAAAATATGCAAAAAGTTATCAATTATCAATGTCAATGTTTTTTTGCTTCTAAAGAGAAAACTACTTTTTTTAAAAGATGATTGCCTCTTTTGGATTAAAAAAAAAAATCTCTGCAATAGAATGACCGATTCTATGATTTTTAAGCCTAGTCTCATCGTGGGGTCTCTTCTATCTTTTTCGAATTAATCATATTTTTTTTAAACGATTTTTATCATTTTAATGTCCAATAATGCTATTAATAATCTTGTGATTTCCAATTAGGCTTTGACAGGCCTGAAACAGTTTGTTTTTCATTCGTACTGTACTTAACAAAAAAGGTCATTTTGAATAAAAACAAATGTATTTCTTATTTTTTAACGAAAGTATGCTTCAAAACAAAAAAAATTATATAGTGCCATTTTCGATATCTCAATTAGCTCAGGAGTTATCATAATTAGGTGTCAGCGTTTAAGCGTTTCCAGAACTTCTGAAATCGATATTTTTTGGAAAACCCAAAAGCTTAAAAGAGAAGAGATAAAAATCTAAAACCCAAACAAACTCACGCGGATGTTGAAGACTTTACCTCCTTATGGTATATTCTGAATAACGTTGAAATAGTAAAAAAAATAGTATACTAACCAAAAAATTATGAACGTTACCTAAAATCTTTTGCTGAAAAAGTTGTTAGTTTTGATCTTATAATTGTTTTTAGTGAAAAACTTCAGGATCCCTAAAAAAACGTGTCGGCTACCTCAACGTCGCCATTTTGAATATTGGATCAAACAATTTTTTGTTTTTCGAACAGCCCCCTTTGAACCCTAAAAGTTTTATTGTACTCTATACTTTATCGGAGCAGTATTGTTGAAAATAAATTAGGTGTAAGATTAGAATGGGGCACACAGGATGTAAGAAAAAAAAATTCTGAAAATGTTCAATATATATCATATATAACATACGAAAACTTTATGTGAAATATATAGAAACGATAAAAGTGTTTTTGAGTTTCAGCGGTTCGTAGACCGGTGTCAATGTTAAAAATATTGCTATTTGACAACAGAGACGATCAATTTTTTCTGAAGTCATCTACGATTATCTCTTTTTATTGAAACGTTCGGGTTTCTTTGATTTGATTGATCCTTAACGAAAAATAAATAGAAAAAAGCATATCGGAAGATCGGGGGAAAACAGATTTTACGGAGCATCAACAAAGTCACGTAGACTCTTGTATCGAATACGTAGCGGATAAGGTATGAGAAATGGGATTTTGTCGGGAGGGGTAACCGAGAAATCCATTATTGGAATGGCTCGGACTGTTAACGCAAGAAATCGAGGAACCTCAACTCTCGTTCCACCGCCCTTCCCCCCTCCCGCGAGTTCTCAGGCTCTCGGATTGAAATGATGAGAATCGATATGTATAACGGGCTCCCGAGAGATAGAGATTCGAGTGCCATTTGCTGAATGTAACCGAGCTCGCGCAGTCGGGAGAAAAATTCGACGATGAGTGAGAACCAACATATATTCTTTCGATACAATATTTTTCTCTTTATTGCTCTTTTGGCCATGCCCGTATAGACAAAATGTACGGATTGCTTTCTCGCTAAATTACCCCAAATATCTCAATTTATTATTATCTGTCTATTTCTCTATCTTTCTCCCTATTTGTCTCTGGGAATGGACATCATTTTTTTATTTTTATATCTGTATGTTTTTCGTTAGTATCCGTATATCTGTTTATATCTGTACGCCTTTAGTTAGTATCCGTAAATATTTTCTACTTTTAGTGTTTTATGCATATCATCATTTTCTTACTTGATTAAAATTCGTACAATTAAACAAATGCAGGAAAGCCCGTGATGTCAGCAGCCAATTTGTTTTTCTAAGCTCGTATATATATACAGGGTGAAGCACATAAAGTGTTACAGAGCAATAGCACTCAAACTATTGATCATATCCAAAAATGTTTCAGACAAAAGTTTGAGTGTTCGAGAAGGCTGTCATACTGGACCACCCTATTTTTTTATCGGTGGAGGCGCTGAGGCTACGTCAAGGTCACCTCCACTTTTTAAACTGGAACCACGTTTTTGTTTTCGATGACATTATTACCGATTTTAAGACGAATTCAGCGACCTACAACACAAGGTCATCGAAAGAAAATACATGGTTCCATTCAAAGAAGCAGCGTTGACCTTGACGCAGCTTCAGCGCCTTCACCGATAAAAAAATAGGGTGGTCCAGTATGACGGCCTTCTCGAACACTGAAACTTTTGTCTGAAACATTTTTGGATATGATCAATAGTTTCACTGCTATTGCTCTGTTACACTTTATGTGTCTCACCCTGTATATATATCTGGAAAACGGAAAAAAGTTTGATTTTTTTTTAGTAAGCGCATTTTTTCAAACTCCACTACTTTAAACAAAGCTAAATAACCTTGCAGGAAACATTTTTTGACAGGAATATTGTAAGTAAATCGCTGCCCTTTTGATTTCGAGACTACAGTTCTATAGCCACTTTCTAAAATGTGACGCGCGAGATTATGAACATAGATCAATCGCAAGAAGAAAGAAATAACCATGTCAAACGTCACATAGTGGCGGAAAACGGAACTTGTTTTTTTTTATCCGTCAATTCTCACTGCGAATATTTCTTTGACCCTTTTTTCGCCGAGATAGGCGTGTGTGTGTGTGCGTGCGTGTGTGTGGGTACACATGCACTACTGGCTAAAAGTTTCCGGACGCTTCAGATAATTGCAAAACTTTTGATCCTTTGAATAGATGCACAATTATATTAGAATAATATACTGAATTATACAGAGCTATGTAGAGCTGTATAGCGTGTGTGTGTGTGTGTGTGTGTGTGTGTGTGTGTACAGGAGGGCGAGAGTGTGGAAAGTTGAGCACAAAACGAAAAAGCAATACGTAGAGAGGTTATTACCAAGAAACAACAAAACCATAAAAGGAGCCTCCATAATTTCATTAGTAGTAGTAGAGCAGTGGCAGCAAAAATATTGGACCATAATCAAGTTCGGGCTTCGACTATTTCGTCTACTCCACTGTACGTGCGGCTATAGCTGAAACGAATTCCTACATTGATTCTTTCTTTCCTCAATTTCATCCCTTATCTTTCGATCCCCACAATCCAGTCTACTCCATTCCTCCCTAGACGGGAGAAAAAGTGTTCACGGTTGCGTTAGGCAGGGTGTATCCAACCGCAAATCCACCTGCTCGCAAACCTTGCTATTTCAAACAAAACAATCTGACAAGCGACCAATTTTATGGAGCGCAGCAAGCAAACTCAATGGACTAAACAAACCCGAATAAACTTAACACAAATTTTCACACTGTCTTCTAAAGTCGTTCACTACTCGAAATGCGAGGGGGGCGGGGGGGGGGGGGGGGGGGTGAAAAATGAAATAAAAAATAATTTAAATGTGCATGATGCAAATTGAATAAAAATATTATACTTACAAGGACTCTGAAGTTGGTAGTGGAACTTCGTTCTTGCTGAGAAGGGCGCTCAAGGCTACAGCCATTACTTCATTCTGTAACAAGGATAATGGATCTGTTAATTATCCGGCACGATGACTCTACTTTTCCTCTTACGAATTCAACCCCCACTGATAGGTCTTTCAATTTGCGCAAACGCACACACGAAGAGCATTCGAGGGGAAAAAATACGTGGCAAAAAATATTTGCATATACACAATACGGATTATTGCAACATCGCGGACAAATTAATCGAGATTTTTTTAGTCGCTTTTCTATTACTTGGCGTCGACACGCTGCCGCGTATCGTAATTGGACGTATTCGATGTTTTTGACATTTGTCGTGACTGACATTTCCTGCAGTATTTCGCAATAAATTTACGTTGAATCGTTATTAAATTTCGATAAAAATAATATTACTAATTTCAATGTTACTTTTAATAAATATGTTAGTAAAAATAATGTCAATAACTGTAATTTCGATAAAAATAATGTTAAAAATAATAGGTACAGGTTTTTCTAAAAATATTGTCGATTTTTTGTTGTTTAGGAAGTTGCTCGAGAAATTGCGGAAAATGTCAGATTGTCCAAGCTGATTGTCAGAGTTGGGAAACAAAATTATTCCGCCTCGAAAATGGAGGCGACGGTTGCAAAAAACTTTTAAAAAAATGTATTTTGTCTCGAAAATTGAGGCGCCAGTTGCCACGGGTTTTACTCGAACTTCGCTCGTTTCTCGGGGACTGACCACATTTTTTTGGGGCTTGATAGCCAGTGTACAGTAGCCGGTAAGCATCGAGCCGTGGATATGGTATTGTGCTGCGGTCATAACAAAGTTATAAATCACACTTCATTGTCAGCATGGGGGCGTTATATGAAGAGGGATAAAAATTCTCCAACTACCGCCACAACTACTGGACTACCAAACCCGCCGTCTTCCCCACCTCCTCCCACGTTGATTACTCACCCAAATATAAATTCCGGTTTTTTAAATGTCCTTCTAAGCTCCGTAATTCTTTATCTTAAAATAAATTATATTTACGCATACAAACATTCGTCACTTTATAGAAATACATGTACACATGTATTTTTCTATTCACGTTTTGTACATGAAATGCAAATATTGTTGATTTTTTACAATCGAGGATGCAATACGCGTTTAGCAAATAAAAACAATGCAATATGCACTTAGCAAATGTACCATCAATGAAAGCAAGGCTCATCATCATCTTCACCAGGGAAATGATTTATTTCTCATTTCTCAAACTTGAAGTAACCTTCTAGTAAACTCAAGGGTTGCTAAAAAATTATCCGATTTTCATGATTTTTTTTTTAAGGAACCTTTTCTTAACTTTTTTTGAGACTTAGGGTATGTTTTATTACTACTTTTGGCTGTGACATGGTTTTGTTAAAAATATTAATCTTTAAAGATGACGGGGGTATGGCACGGTCCTCTAAGCTCAATTTTCAAAACAGGCGTGACGTATAGCTAAAAAACTAATCGACCGATTCTGATGAAATTTCGTACAAATATTACTCATTTACTGTCTAAAACATGAACCTAAATGTTTTTGAAAATTGAAGAAAAAAGTAATTTTTATTGCAAAATGTAAGAATTAACAAAAAATTCATATCGTTACGTTTCAACGCCTACCGTTTCACCGATTTACAACATTTATCACTTTTTGTTGGTTCATATTCTGCATATGGGCATTCGGGAAAGAAAATTGCTTACTACTTTTTTTTCAGATCAATCCCGCCCACGCCACATGTCACGCCGTCTGACAACATCCGCCGCAACCAGTTTAAAAGACTGTGTCGTACTGAGATTGATTGAAAAAACGAAATATTATGTAACAGCCAAAGATAGTGATAAAATCCACCCTAAGTGTCAAAAATGAAAAAAAATCATGAAAATTAGCTATTTTTTTCTTCGCCTAACGGTATCTCCCCCCTGAATTTTTTTTTATAAGTTCACGCCACTTTACCTCTTCGAACGAGCCTTAAAATATATAGAAAAATATATTACTTGCCATATATCAACTAATTGCTAGTTCATTGGAAATAAATGATTTATACACAAAGCAAATTCCGTGCCTGGGGGTCGGGGCAATTAACCATGAAAGAGACTCGGTCGAATTTTCGGGTCTTGTTCCTTTCCTGTTCTTTCTCTCTCTCTTCGTCGTTTAGTCATACAGTTTCATACGACTCATTAGTCCTGGTACCCGAGTCGATCTCGCTTGGTCAGACATGTCGCAATCAACGAGCTGTGTGTCCCAATTTGTCGCTACTCACGCGATTTCCACATCCCAGCGTTTCTGCGCGCCGCGACGGCTCGCGCAATTTTTTTCTCTCGATAAATTAAATTCAATTGTGTATCATGGATTTGACGTGGCTAAAGGCGCAAATAATTATGATTGACGGTCGAAACGGACTGCGAATCCACGTGAAAGTAGGCAAAAGGGGAGAGAATAATCGATCAAATATTCGGAGGACGCAGCTGGAAATAGAAAATGAGAAGCCAAAAGCTCGCGTGACCCCATCGGCGCTTCGTTTGTCGCTCATAACAGCTCTTTAATAACGAATAAAAATGCCAGCCGACGAAACTTCGTGGCGTATCAGCGTTGAAAAATTGCCGCATTATTTTTGGGGTCGCATCAAAGAAACCGGATATCCGGTTTCCCAAACCCAAAGAGCCCGGTATATGTGCATATGAAGGAAGAAAGGCACAATTGTGACAGTTTTTATTGTTAGCCAAATTGTGGCTCGAACGTGCGCGCCATTAATTGCAAATATACGACTGTATAATTAACCCCGAGCTTTTATTTCGAAAATGACGTATCGCCACTCGTCCTCCTACCCTCGCAGTCGTCTGGCTGCGATAATTCTTTCATGGCAGTCGTGAAAGTGGTCGTTCTGCCACAGGTAGGCAACTGGAACACACCAACGAGTCTGAGTTGTTTTCAAGCCCCTTTTATTTCGAGCTTCAGCATTCAACTCGCCCTGATTCAATGCAATATGCCATTTTCCCTGAATTTTCCTTCACAAGCCCCAAATGCGGAGGAATCCTCCTTTTGTCGGACGTTACAATCTGCTCATTATGGCAAACTGAATACCCATATTTTGGCTCAATAATCATTTTCGTAAGTCTTCCGATATTTGCAGAATATTCGCAGCTTTTAGTTGCGAGACTTCCGCTCCGGCTGTCCAATCATGCACTTTTTATATATTCATCTTTTGCTAATGGAATGCCGGTTGCAAAACAGACTGGACCTACTCATGAGTGAATGGTGAATCAATGTGACCCCGTGTTTTAAGGCCTCAGGTACGTGGATATTTTTTTAAAACTTTACTTTAGTTTACTTACTTTACTTTAAAAAACTTGAGGAAATCTTTTTAAAAATTTGGTTTTTTTTTGGCATGCACTTTTAATAATATTTGAAGCCTTTCAGAATTGAAAATTCTAACCAAATGTTAAGGTTACAGCATTTGGAGCGTCCGAACTTTTATTTTCTTCGAAGCAGCCGAGCGCGCTGTGCCGAATCTCAATGTTTCCCTCTAGTATGCTTCCCTGGGAAGCATGCCAGAGACGTTTTAGATACCGAGGTAGGCCCCACATAGGGCGCAGGGTGCTATTAAATAAGGTAATATAATATCTGATACTAGACTCCGCGCAGTGATTCGTATTGCTAACTTTAAAGCCGTTTTCCCACGAATTGCTTTTTTTGACCTCGTTACAGTCCAAACTCACGAAACGCAGAAAGTTAAAAAAAATTGATTACCCTACATTTTCGAATGAACAATTTATGAGTAGAGAATTCAGTCAAAAAGTTTAAGTACTTCCATTTTAACATGTATATAAAAAAATGCGTTTGTTGATTCACACTGGAGGTACATCTATTATGTAATTATAAATATGTTCATTTTTTTGGACACTTAGTTCACGCCAAGGACTTCCACCATCAACGCGTGGGTCAAGAAAAACTATTCACTTACCGGCCAATAACTCCGCCATATTGTAACATTTTTGTAATTGTTTTTCTTCGTTAGGCAGTCGAGGGATTGAATAAGCATTACATAGAAAAGAATTTACATGCGTCACTGTTTTTAACGGGTTCTGTTAATCGTTCTGAAAATTCTGAAAATCGACAAAATCGCCTATGGAAGGCCCCCTTCGTTGGCATTGACGCAATAGTGCGTCAACCTTTATTTCCCTATTTAAGGATGTTGAGTCCCTATGAAGCATGTCAATGTTAATTGTTCAATAAATAGCTTCTTAATCGTCATGAAATTTTTACACGACCTCCTGAATACTTCATGTAAAAACATACCAAATTTTCAGAATTCTGTCATCATTACTTCAACCTCCTTAAGGGTTGAAATAAAAAATGATAAGAAAATTCTGAAAATTTGGTATGTTTTTGTATGAAGTATTTAAGAGGTCGTGTTAAAATTTCACGACGATTAGGAAGCTCGTTATTAAAAAATTAACATTTTGTTAAGAACAATTTTTAAAAGAAATAAAAAAAATTTATCAATAAACTTCGTTTTGTTTCCGTTGCTTTCAGTATATTGTAGATATTATAAAATTGAGAGGTCAAAAAAAAACTTATTGCAAAGTTACATCAGTTTCCATAAAACAACATTTAATTTGTGAATGTTAATTGTTCAATAACGAGCTTCCTAATTGTCGGGAAATTTTTACACGACCTCTGAAATACTTCATACAAAAAAACATAACAAATTTTCAGAATTTTATCATTTGCGATTTGGGACTCAACATCCTTAACTTGCTCTGATTTGAAATCGGCGCCTCACTTGGGGATTTTTGGGCTCCCTGAATCCGAATTTGAAGTCAACATTTGGAAAATCAAAATGGCGGCGCCAACATGGCGAACAAAAATCAAAAACTTTACTCGATTTAGATGAAAATTAGTACCCCGGGATTTTTGAGGTCGCTTATTACGAATCTAAACTTTGAATTTAAAAATTCAAAATGGCGGCGCTAGAGTGGTGGACCGGAATTGAAATTTTTACTCGATTTAGATAAAAATTGGTACTCTGGGATTTTCGAGGTCGCTTATTACGAATCTGAACACAAAATTCAAAAATGTTTAACGGCGGATCTAATATGGCGGACGAGAGTGCAAAAAACTGCTCGATTTGGATCAATCTTGGTACTCGGGGGTTTTCGGGGACGCTGAGTGTGATGCTGAACTCAAAATGAAGGAATTTTTCATGGTGAATTCAATAACATGGAGCATAATACAATAAATAGGTGGAAATATATGAAGCTTGAGTACCGAGTTTTATCTAAATCAATCTGTATTATTTGTATTTTCATTCGCCATAGTAGTTCGTCGTTGTAAATTCCTGAATTTTCAATTCAGAATCGCAATCAGCGCCCTCAAAAAACCCAGAGTACAAGTTTTCAGGATAAAAAACGTTTCCTGCCATTTTGGGCACTTTTTGTCGAATTCTCTCTCCCAGCGAAGGGGTTAGAGTGATCGAGCTGTAAGCGTAGTCCTTCTAGTTGTTTTTTGGTGCTCTATATCGAATACTTCATAGCAATTAGGCGGTAAAGCTGGCTCCAGAACACTTTTGTTCAGCAAGATTTCATGCGGGAAAGCAGGGTGAGCTGATCACGTGCTCGGTACGAAATCGATATGCGGGAAAGCGAAAAATCGAGAGAGGGAGACGAAGAGGAAAAGAGAGGGAGAGAGAGAGAGAGAAAGAGAGAAAACGAGAGGAAGACCGAGGTAGATTGTAGCTAGGGTAGATTGTTGCCAAGCCCGATAAATCTCCAAATCGGCCGGATGTCCTGAGACACGTTCTCGTAGATCCACCCCAGTTGGATACGCCCTCAGTCATATCCTCGCACCCTGGTGAATACTTTGCGACCTTGGAGTTTAAATTCGGCATGCATACGCGGGCAATGCAGTTCGGAGTTTTGCGGTCATATGATCGTCGGCCCACATACACGTTTCTTGGATCGCGCTGGTGAACTCACACGTGTGTAGTAGCTGCTGTGCACGTAGCTGAGCCGCAAAAACTCATCCGAAACATTATTTACCGTAGAAAGCTTGGTTTCCATAGCGAAGTGATTTAGGTGGATTGCGCACACCGCGAGGAAAGATAGAAGTACAAGCCACTTCCGAGATAAACTCACAGTGGTTCATACGGATGGACGGGTTTGAACTATTTATCATGAGTCCTTCAACTTGTCCCTCCATCCCACGAACTTCGCTGGTCTTCTCTATGAATATAGCGTTTGATCGATCAGCATGAATTCCTTATCTTCCGACAGCCTTCGCTCGTATGCCCGGTCCCTCGCTGCATCCGTAGAGTTCACCCATCGAAAGTGACTCGAGCAGGAATGTCCTACTTCGGGTGCGGGTCAATAGCAACAAAAACACAAGCCATCGCAAAGTCAGGGGTCGATCGAAAGCTCTCGCTACTCCGTTGCGGTAATATTTCACTTGTTAGGGGATGGATGGATACGAAGGATACGATATTGGTCTCCCATTGATGACTTTTGGAGTGTGATAATTGCAGGTCCCCGAGGCAGGGTGGTGTGTTGAGCTGCAATGTAGGCGATTCGGGAACGATAAGCTGCTTCACAGAGGCATGTGAATTCCTCTGAACGTCGAATTGCAGGACTGACCGTAATTTGCCTCATAAGATCCTATCGCTCTGTATAGCGCTATTATCGTCGATGCATCTCCATTCCCGAGCCCTCTTGCGAGACCTTCGAAGCACTTTGCGCCTCATCGCCGTCATCCTTCGGCTCATCTCGCAATGGACCTACATCACGTAAAATCGATTATCGCGCGGACTCTCGAGGACCTTGGTAGATTGGCCAAATCTCTGTCCATATATCCGGGCCAGGGATGCAGTTACCATCGTTCCGTAATGAGAAAAGCAAAGGGCGAGAAAGGCAGGCAGAGATGGAGACGGAGTACGAATCCATTCGCTCTCTCTTGCGAATCAATCGTCGGGAGGTTCTCTCGTACTCCTTGACCTGGGCTTTCACGAGTCGCGTCTCGCCAAATCAAATTATCGGCTCGGAATCCTGGGAGTTCGCTCGTTCGACTCATTCAAGTCCTATAAAGCATCCATCGTGAGAATCCGTGCGACGGAAATTACTATTTCGCGGATCAATGATTTCGCTCGGCATTGCGATCTCGCAGATCGGTTGCTCCGAGTAATTTTTCAGTTTCACGGGGTTACCATGTAGGTAAGCGAACCGAAAGTGGCTTGCGCAAAGTACAGAGGCGGTTCCAACGTTGCACGCGGAACAGTCTATACAGAAGTGTCGCTTGGGTTGGCTCGGTGGATGGAGCAGCTAAGATAGCATAAACAATCCTAGCTGTGTCGACAAGGTGAATAGGTAACACGTGGCGGGGAGCATCCACGGTTGGATGATTCTCCGTGGACGTTTATAGCACAATGGAAACATCCAGGGAACGAAACAGGGTCGTGTAAATTGACATTACGGCGATACAGTTTGACCCTCGAGTCTTCGAGAACAACCCGCGTGGAAATTATTCATTGGAGCCTGGAGGAAAGTGTCGTTCTTGAATGGCGGGTCGGAGTGGGTTATGGTATCCTTGGGGCTCTACGAAGCGTCCAAGGCGATCGTCCATAGGAGTCCGAAGAAACGTGTTACTTCTCAATGGTGGGTCATGCTGACCTTGGACGTCTACGAACACTCCAACGTAATGGGAACCGTCCGGTTCATGGGATTCCGGATAAAAGCGTTATCGCTCAAGGGCAGATGAAATTGTAACGTTAAACCGATAAGATCGCTCTTGCGATACCAATAGCCCGAGTCTACACGCTTTTCATCTTCGCTACACGGTGCCGTCGATTCTGATTCGTTTGGAATAAGCGCTTAGCTTATGGATACAGACATAGTTTGCCGATCTTCGCAAAGCCGATGTTACGCAAACGGAGTTACGCAGCAAATGGCCCGGTACAAAGAGGCTGTCTCGTTGGCCTGACGTTGATGACACTCCATTCGCTATTCTCTCTTCTCCATATATCTCTGTCCTATCCTGTCGTTAATCGCTTCACTCTTGAACTCTCGGCCACTCCTGGCAGTATCACGTGCTGCGGATGACGAGAGTACTTCAACAATGGACCTTAATGCTATCAGCAGCATACTCGCTAACCAACGGTTCTCTCTCTCTCTCTCTCTCTCTCTCTCTCTCTCTCTCTCTCTCTCTCTCTCTCTTTCTATTGCGCTCCTGCAATCTACAAATGCATGAAGTCTGCTCACCCGAAGCCCCAATATGTGCATAAACGTACGAGACGTACAAGGGCATGGTGAGTGAGTGGGTAGGTGGTCTCCGGGTACAGCGAAGGGCTCGGAATCTCGGGCATATATGGGACATCATTTCCGGCCATTTGCCTAAGTAACGAAGTTTCGATCACATCATTCAATTCATGAACGATGCGCATCGAGCGAACCGGAGAGGAAGAAGGAGCGAGTGATGGAGAGGAATGGATGAAGGAAAGAAGCAGACGGAAAGAGAGATGAACGTATTCAATCGATTTCGATTCAAGCTGCTTTTTTGCAAACGACCTTCTACCGTCCCATGTTTGGAGCGACTCAAGTGATCCTCAACTTGTGCAAAGTGGTTGTTTTTGTATTTCAAATCCCTTTCGAAGCGTCGTCCCCACCTCAAGAATCTTTAACCATAGTTTTCGCCACCAATTGACACCCTAAACTGTCTCGCAACTCTAAGATGACTTGGAAGTATTAAATTGTCCTTTTTTCATCCATCATTGAAGTGCCGTCCGTTCGTAAAAATTCGGGCACTTGTTGCCCAAAAGCATAACGGTCGAAGGTATAGTAGAAAGAGATGTCTACGCCTGTAGCATCATCCGCTGTCAACTCTCTCTTTCCCTTTCATGACGTCTTTTATGGTGGGTCTTCGTATGCTGAATTCAATGTGTACTGAGCCGAACCAAGACTCGCGGCAAGTTGATACGACAGGTACAGAACCGTGCGGCTTTGAACTTTTTACTCTTGGACGGCTTTTCGTTGAAAGCTTTGAAAGTGGCCACTTTGCCGACTAGCCAACTTATCTTCGCCACAGTGATCTCCACAGTATAATTTTTAAAGAATGACCTCAAAAAAGAAATGGAAGTATTCAGTGGGCAAGTTTATTCGTGCCTTCCGAAATAGGATGTACACGATCCGTTGGTTCAACGATGACGGGACACCACTACCCTAATTCTTATGAACGTGCAAGCCATACCGTCGGTCACGTGAGCCGGACCAAGGATCTCGCATTTTTCGAGGATCACGACAAAGCCAGAAGCATCGTCCTTTTTGGGAGAGCAAGGGTCACTTGGGATTTGTGAATGGAAGATAAGAACTCTAAGAGACTCCTTATTGGACCCAATGGCCGGTCATTCCGTAAATAAACACGGAAGGAACGAGCGTCAAATACTTATCCGGCCGGCAACCTTGTTTTCCAAAATCCGCCAGCAGGATGAAGACGTGGTTTGTTGTGGGAAACGTCAAAGCGGAACGCTTGGAGACCCCTGCAGCTTTATCCTTTTGTTCCCCCTGCTTATGTTCTTACACCCATCCAGCCCACCCTCCCACTCTTCCTTCCTCTCTTCTCTCCTAAGTCATCTCCGTGTGGGCGTATTCTTTATGTGGCGGATCGGGCGTTACGAGGGCGCGGAAAAGAGGGCTCAAAGCCTGCTCTACAAAAGAGAGAAGTCGAAGGTAGGTCAGGTGGGGTCTCCCGCTACCCTCGCGGTTGCTCAAGTACCACACCAAAGTGATATCGATTCGATCGTGTGTCACGAGAATATCGGTACACGGCCTTTGTTGCGTTCTATTTAATTCCATGCCAGCGGGAGTTGTGGCAGTTTTTCCGATCATATCGTGGCACGAAAGAAATTACTGTCATCCTTTCAATACCCTCGCGGGCATACGTACACATGCGCAGCACTGTCACGGCAAAACGAGCCCATCAGCGCGGAAGGATCTCCCGGTCTATTTCAGCCGCCTTTCGAAGTCCGGACACTGTAATCCTTGCGACGAGTCTGGACAACAGGTACTAGAGTACCTCCTAAGCTCCGATAACAGACCAACAACATCCGAAAGACCTAGAGCATCAGCGTGTCATCCATCGTTTCGTTCATTTCTGATCTCGCTATGATTCTCCTACGACAGAACATCCTCCTCAAGTCTGCCAGCGTCTTATCTTCAGTTTCTTCCTCTCCCTGTTCTTTCGCCTGACTGACATTTTTAGCTCTTCATTAATCATGTGAACCGAGTTTTCCACCTCTCTGGTAGAATTTAGCCGGTTGCCCCGGAGTTTCTCGTCGCAACTCATTCGAACACGTCACGAAGCATCGCGAGCAATACGTTCTTCACCCTTATTTTCCTCTCTCTCGAAATCTTTCTAAATGTCTCCAAGTTTCCTCTCTTTGCTGCTTGTTCGTTTTTTGCGTCCTTTTTCCCTGTTCTCCTTCAGTAACTCTTGTCGATGAGACACCCACCCCAGTGGAGAAGGCGTTCTTTGCAACAAGCCCCTGCTCCGACTGTGGACAACCCCGGCAAACACCCTCTCCCTGGCTACAAATTTTCACCTCGTTTCGACCCTGTGGGTATATAAGTTCCCTTCCGTATATACGTTCGTGCGCTTATGGAAAAGGGGTGCTCTTTATGATACGTTAACCCTAACATTATAATTACTTTTCTCATTATTAGCATAATGTCCACCGCTCTTTCGTTTTATGCAGTATTTATCAGTGAGGGCTCAGCTGGCCCTAATTTTATTTCAAAGTCCCGCTTCTACCGACAAGTTGGAATTTCATTATGGCGTGGTTTCACGAAGACCTGCGCTTTCGGGATACCCTGCAATTATCAACTTTGGCGATAGAAGGCAGCAAGTTCTGTTTGGCCTGGGCGTGGTGTGTTTCGTGCGAATTAGGGTAGGAAATGCAGGGAGAGAGAGAAAGAGAGACAAATAACAGATGGCGAAGGATACAGAGGGATAGTAATAGGAAGAAAGGGATAGAGAGGGAGAGAGACAGGTGCTTTCACCGCCGTTTGGTCAGCGCGTATTTGAATCGACCCCGGCATTCCTGCTGGTGTTGCACTTTCATTGTTTCTCGCATGCAACCGAGGCCAATTAATTTGGATGTGTGCGATAGTCCACAAGCGCGATACGGTTTTGGCACCACTTGCACTCTCCGCATGCCGGGGACTCGACTTCCATGTCTACGGGGACTCAAAGCGCCGAGTCGACGAGATTTCGCGACATATCGTCGGAGATGTACGCTTTCACCGAATGACTGGGACTATGCGCGGTAGGTATTTTTCTGTGTGAGCGTTTTCCGCGTGTCCTGGTAGGATCGATGAGGGGCTTGGTACGCTGAGGGGCGAGTCTCCAGGGCTGGAAAATTAATAAAACTGTTTCGCAGCGACAGCAGGACCAGTCGTTAATTGTTCGAAACTACGGCTCTTCTCATCCTGAGTGTACACTCGCTCCCGCGCCCAATTTCGTCCGATATACATGGATATATGTGTATGTATTCGTGTTGGCATATACATATTTATATATATATGTATATGTGTGTGCTCTAACACAAGGAGCGTGAGAAAAGCTGATTGTGCCTGTGTGGTCGCCGTTTGAATCCGTAACGAACGAGACATTCAATAATGGAAGGAAACGGGCCCCATTAGGTCGAACGGGGCGTTATTCCGTGTGTACTAATGCGCTAGATGGCGCTGCTCGTATCCCTAATCCGCTTACGGCGTCGTTCTCGAAGCAAGATAGCCGGGGGTCTAACAGCCAGCTGTTTATCTCTTATTTCGTTGGGTTCATATCCGCCAAATATCGGCGGGCGAAACGAAAGGGCGAAGTAGGAAGAATCATTAAAGGGGTATCTGATTTCGCAATGGCGCGATATGGTAGCGATGAAGGAAAAAACGGAAGACATCAGCATCCCCGATCCACCGAGTGGGGCTCTCGTATACCCGTTTGACCGTCGATGCTGTTGTATCGGCCGATCTTATGGAGGCCCTTTACTCGATCTCGCACTTTGTATGCCGGTCGTATACGTCGTTACGGGGGAATATGGACCTGTGTCCACGGCTATCTTGATCCACAGATCATTCCGTGTTTACCCGCCACACCGACTGTGCGGGTTGTCATCTTGTTATAGACTTTGCGTTGAATGTTATCACAAGGTTACGACGGGTATCCCATCTCTGTCTTATTGCTTTTCCTCTTGGGCTCCCCCTTTCTTCTCGTATCCATCGCGCTCTCTCTTTCTTCCCTTTTCGTGACCTCTCGACCAAACTTTTCGAAAACTTGGGTCACCCAAGCGCTAACGGTGCAGGTTGATTCCCTACCAGTTGCCCTGTGTACTCTTTGGAGGCACTTCTTCTTCCATAATCACCCATCGAGGTGTTGGCTTTAGCCAACCACACTGCTTGATATGGAAGCTGGCGGCAGCCTTACGGTGTCAGCTCTTAGGCTTCCTCTTTTTTTGCTTCAATTCAATTTTTTGCATTCCTCTTGATTGATCGAGATGATCATTGCAAAATGACTGATGCCCTTGACTCGTTGACTTACGCGCACTCGAAGCATACGCGGAAATGAAAAGAGCTTTAAAAAATGCACAATTTATTTACCACGATCGGACGAGCTCGCGCTGCGCGGAAACTTTATTCGAGGTAAAATAGGATTGTTTATTCAGAGCAATAGAGGAGAATCGTTCGAGCGCGGAAAAAAATCCATATGAATAGCGAATAACGCGTGAATGCCAGGAGATCGTTACTCCTGGGGTCCTCGCGGACATTCATCGATATATCATTTCTGCTCTTCCCGCGTTGAGCTTTTTTTTTTCGTCGCAGAATTTGGTCACTCGTACGCTATCGTGCATCAACGAGGTCTCCATCTCCCTCCGTGTACATCGTTTTTTGCCCGGTCCCCTCGAGCGAGCTTGATGTTTTTGATGAAATTTACCGACGTGAATGCGAGTCCAATTTGGGTCGAACATAACTTTCCGCAGTGCTAATATAGCACCGCTTCGCTAAATTATTATTCTTCACGCACGAACGAAAAATGCAATCAATTAGGTCAACTCGGTTTTCAATGTTGTAGCGCACAGTTCTTTCTAGCGTTGCTTCAGCTGCGAAGAGTTTGACTTTTTTTTTCTTCGTAAATATGCCTTTAAGGGGTTACACCATCTTGAGGTTTGAAAAAAATCGATTTTTTTGCTAGATTTATTATATTGTAAAAAGGCTGATAAAGTATTGATAGAAAAGGCACAGATAAGCGGTTGGACGGCCTTCAGGGTACGAAAAAGAGACATCCATCGAATCGCTGTTCAATAGAGAAACAGGAAGCTAGCACCAGTACATCAGCAAAAAATCTAAAAAGCGATGAAGGCGTTGCTTTTCAAGTCCGTTTTTTTTTATACATGGTATATTTGTGTAATTAATTTTATAACAGCTTTTTCTGCCATCAGTCGAGTGGTAAAGTGTATAGAGTGCGATAGGTCAGGATTGCAGATTGAAGGTAACAGAAAAAAATATTTGATATAAGACGCTAAGGTGGTACTTTTTTCCGTTTTTCTCGGAACTAATTTTTTTTCGAATTGGTGGACAAAATATCTTGAAATATACTCAACTGATTTTGATAAAATTTATACCACATATTCTTTATAATATTATTTAGGATGTAGCTTAGGATTTTTTCGATTTGATATCGTGTTTATTTCTCATTAATTTTTAAAATTAAAAATTTTGGTAAAAATCAGAGTTTTTTTTTCAAACAGCTGTCATTACTACAAAAAAAATTCAATTTTCTCCCTACGCGGATATAATGTAATTAGTCGTCCAAACTCACATCTCCGTCGTGTAGACATTTTTTATTCGTTTCTTTTAACTTTGTTCATAAAACTATAATGTATTTGCGAAAAATAAAAATTGTTTTTTTTTATGGTCACGTGAAAATTTAAACAAATCTTTGTACCTATTTTTTCGATTGCCACAGTGGTGTAACCCGATGAACTTTAGTACCAAGAATACTTTTTTGTATGGGAAATGGTGATGTAAAAGATTACATGGACGATTAAAAACGTCCACGGTGATCGGAGAGCCTTTGAGTGAACACTTTCGAAGCTCAACCTCACTCACTCTTCTTCTGAAAATCTCATACGAATTTTGTTTATGCTTCCCCAAGAGGACAATGCTGATGACACCGTAAATGTGTCATTGCCTCGGGTCGAGACTTGAGAAGCTTCCAGGTCAAAAACGAAACCTGTTGACTGAAGACTACGAACGACGCTTTTTCGCGTTTTCGCTCCAAACACAATGGGCATGGGCAAAGAGTAGTTGGGCGGCAAACGAGGGATGAAAAAACCGTGCAACGAGACTGAAGGCAGCGAAATTTTCACCTAGGCGAGTTTGATTATTAGGGAGGGCTAAGAAAAAATTCGTCGGCAAACCCTCTACGCTATTTTGCACCTCGCAGGGGCGAAAAAACGAATCCTTCCTGCTTCCTCTCTTCTCTCTTTCTGTCTGTCTATTTCTCTGGTGAATATGTTGAGATTGCGTTTGAGTTTGATACTGCGTTTGATAATGAACAAAACATTTAACACAGAGGCTTTTCATACTTTTGGAGGTTTTCTTTTGTTCCTCAAGGGGTTACATGGGTTTGGAAGTTCCAAAATATCCATGAAAAAAATTATCTGATAGTACAACATGGCAAGATTATTTTTCCTACGGGGTTGGAATCGACGATTACATGTGGATAAAAAAATCTCTGTTCCATCCCTACTTAAAAGTTAAATTGCTTTTCTTTTTATCAAAATTATATTTTTAAAGTCCGTGGACACGATTTCTCAAAAACTAATGCTCCGATCTGGTTGAACTTTTACAGACTTGCTCTAGATAATATTGGATCGTGATTGAACGCAGGATTTTTTAAATTTGATCACAACTTATTTTATAAAGAAATACATGGTCTTGATTTGACCCAAAATCGTACTGTTTTGCATAAAAATCTACCAAAAATACAAATTTCAATTGAAAAAAAATCCTCCGTTCAATCACGAGCTATACTTAACTAATACTAACAGAAAATAATTGTTTTTCTTTTTATTTCAGACAAAGCTATCACGAGTTATCCTGACCACCGCGAGTATACTTTTTTCTATGGAGTTTCCGAAAACCAGTTCTTAAATGTTCTCAAATAGTGTACTTTTATAAGGTCAAAGTTTTAATAAAATAATTATTTATATCCAATTGGCTTTTTTTATTTTTTTCTGTAATATTCAAATTGTTTTTCATTTCCCAATGTTTTTTTTTATCGCAGCTACTCGAGGGCACAGGGAATCTGTCGAAAACGCGTGCCGCCACTAGCGACTACATTCGATTGTGGTTCAGTCGTGTTAGCATCAGAACCTCAGTCTTCGATCTGCCTCCTACTCAGTAATCGTCTCAGTAAAGTATTTTTCACTTTGAGCGGAGCTGACCATGGATACGACGTGGTGTGTTCTCATTTTCAGCTTCCGGATCAGATGTTCCGGAGAATATATTCAGTTTCGTAGATCCCGCAAGCACTACTAGTTGGGTGAAGTTGCAATTATTTGTGGGGGGAGATGCCTTAAGGGCAGGAATTTTTTTCTGATCATCATCACTTCTTTTAAAAGCAAAGCTTTTTTTTACCATTTTTGCGAGCCGGGGTATGTTTTCTTACTGCCTCTTGGCTGTTACATGCTATTCGCTATTTTTAAATATTAATAAAAAATACTATGTAACAGCCAAAAGTGGTAATAAAACATACCAAAAGTCTCGAAAACGGTAACGAAATCTCTCCTTAAAAAAAATCACAAAAATCACCTATTTTTTCCTCGC